>JAJMAG010000025.1:0-140224 GCA_030564905.1 Geotrichum fermentans | reverse complement strand
AATATTCTTCGTAAGCAATTATTCAGCCACGTATGCTACCTGGAGGCCTTGCATAACATTCGTTATCGATTTTGGGACAAGAGCGTATGCAAATGCATGCAACTACTTGCAGATATTTTTTAGGGTCAGGGAAATTCATAACATACAGATCTCTGTTATTTGCCATAACATAGCGGTTCTGATCGCCCCCTAAATCTTTCATACTGCTCATGAACTTTAGTCAGGCAATTTTAGCGGCAAACAAGATAATCCCTCAATAAACGTTCAGATAAGCAACATTAACTCGAAGCTTAGAGGTGATTGAGAAATAGTAGCTAGACCAAGAATAAGGTTTGCTCAAAGAATTATCGGTACGCTACTAGCTACTACTATGTAGGCATAAATGCTTGTCGGTCTTCAGGTTGGCTCGAGTTAACGTTAACGTTTCTGATATGGGCGGCCCAGCTGCGCTGACATACGCGCGTCTTATGATGCGCCATGGATAGCAGCTCATTTACTTGCCAAACCTAGGCTGAAGATTGATATCTGGCCAGATCAGCGCTAAAACGTACTAAGTTAGTTTATCGGTGTTTTTTGGTTGTAGTTTTTTTTTTATTTTTTTATTTTTTTGGATAGACTGGCACGCCCCGAGATCCAAAAACCTAGATAGCGCGATAAGCGGATCGCTGTCCTAGCTCTTGGATGCATGCCCATTCTCGACAACCAACGATCAACTTTGAAAGTTACGCAAATTCGAGGCTGAGAGGCCGAGACCATGATCAGTGTGCAATGGTGATATGGAGGAATTAGAGGGATATCGAAAATGAAAATCAGTCAAAAGTAGCTGCTTGGCCGGCGTCGTGCGCACTGGCGCTGGCAACTGGCTATAGCTATAGCGCGGTGCCTATTTTGGTGCTCCTACACTAATTTGGAGAAGAAGTAAAAACAAACAAACTAGTTTTAAAGCGAAAACATTGAATATAGCTGGACCCTATAGACTTGATGTCTGTTTCAACGGACCTATAGCTCCAACACCCGTTTTGCCATTTGTTTCTTCCAGATGTCCTGTTCTTATTTCAAACTTTTCATTCAAGCTTTTTTCAGTACTTTCACACCGCACATGTATTGCAAGCTACATACAAATAGCTAGCCTCTTGAAGTAGGTGCTGGGTTCAATGCTGGCCGGTTGACCGGTCCGAGATCCAAACACCAATACCTGCTAAACACACACACACACACACACACAGAGTATGGAAGTCCGAAACAAGATCAATCCCAAGGCCATTAATGTTCACGAGGCCTTCACTTCGAATCCTACATGTCCGTTTGCCTAGCGTACACATACGTACATGTATTTACGCAGTCAGCGCTATAATCTCGAGCTCGATGCAAACATGTTGCAAGTGCACGTAAATGTATTGATGTTCGTTGCCTGTATCCAGCAACTAGTGCATGCTTGCACCAAGAAAGTGACATGTCAGCTCCTGGGCCGCGTCGTAACCAGTGTATGGCTCGAGCATGTTTGGTTTTGGTTCACGTTTGGATCGGATCCAAGCTTTGTCAACTTGAGCTTCACATGCCAACAGCTAGCTGGCTGGCACCGGTCGTGCGCGCACTGCACTCATGTCGAGTTAGACTTTTGCGGTAACGGGCCCATGCATGGTTTCAAGGGGTACCTTTTCAGCCGTTTAGTGGAGTATCCCAGTTCCATCTCATCCATCCATCAATCAACTTGATATCAACAAACATGGAATATTGGATTAATATCAAAAATGATATCTCGAAAACCAGCACTCATATTCTCAATTAGCAAGTATTACAGTAGAAGTACATTTTACACAAAATACACAATTCTAAATTTCAACATCTATACATAACTATACATCTATATATCGCACATTTCATACATCAGGCTCGCGTTTCTCGGGTTGCTAAATGGCCTGCCACTAGCTCATGGCGCGGCCGAGCAAGCCCGTCGCTTTGAACATGGTAGGACTCGCCCCGGGCGCAGCATGGTGGCTGGCCAGCGAGGAGTTGGAAGCCTGGTGGGCGAGCAGGCTGTTGGGCTGGAAATAAGGGCCCTGGAGCCCTCCTCCCCCAGGTGGTGCCGTCGTAACGTCACGTTGTGGTGCAGGGACATCACGGCGCTTGGGCGGGGTTGTGGCACCTCTGGACGCCGCTCCTGCGCCAACCCCAGCAGGCGAGGCGTCGGCGGTCTCGAGGGCGATGCGCAGCTCTTTCGACTGCAAATCAACCTGCCGGTTGCGCAGCGAAAACATGATATTCCGCAACTGATTATAGCTCGACCCGGAGTTTGTCGACAGCAGCTGCAGGCTATCCGTGCGCGCGCTCACAAACATGTCGGGGCACCGCTGGCTGCGCGTGGCCAGCACGTACTTGCCCGGGCTGCCCTTGGCCTGCGGCGCCGCGACCTCGTACAGATCGCTGTCCGGCAGCGTCACGCGCCGCCGGTACTTGGGATGCCGCACCACGAGCTCCAGGTCCGCCACCTCGACCGTCACCTTCTTCCACTCGGCGCGGCGCAGCGCACTCGCCGCCGACACCTGGTGGTACATTTCGCACTTGAACGAGGGCCCCGTGGGGCCTGCGTTGAGGATGTCTCGGCGCGGGCACAGGCTTGCGCAGGAGCTAATGTCAAGGCGCATGTCGGAGCTGCCGAGCTCGAGGTAGAAGAGCGCGGAGGAGGGGTTGTTCTGAGGCCAGCTCTTCACAACGTGTCTGAGGTACTCTGTCTGGCGGACCGGCCGCCTGAGCCCGAGCGCCGAGCAGATTTCCCAGAACATCCAGTCCTCGGGGTCCGTGGACGCGAGGGCGTGCCTGTTGCCGGCGTTGGCGCTGCCGCTGTCGGTTGAGACGAGCCATTTGAGCACCGCCGAGATGGGCTGGTCGATGCAGACGTGCTCGGCTATGGATGTTTTGGCGGAGAGTTTGAACGTTATTTTCGGGTAGTCGGCGGGTAACTGTGGCATGGGCGGCGGAGCTGAAACGGTGGAGGAGGAGGAGGAGGAGGAAGAGGAGGTAGCGGACGCGGCGTCGTCGGGGTGACGGTGGGCGGTTGCTGTCTTGTCTGAGACGGAGGCCGCTCGCTTGAGGCTGGACGCTGATTTGGAGCGTGTCAGTTTGAGCGAGAGGGTTCGCGAGAAGGAGTGTTTGCGAGCGAGTTTCTTGGGCGCTTGCGTGGCGGTGGTATCTTGTGGGGAGTGCGTCCTTGTCGCGGGCTCGAGACGTTCTTCTGGCGGCGAGCTTGGTCGCGTGGGCTGTTTGTGGAGCTGGCGCTGCGCCGTGTGTTTTTTCTCTGGCGAGTCCGGGGGTGTAGCTGGTTTTGCTACCAGGGGCTGGTGGTGCTGGCCTGGAGGTGCTGGCGTGTTTGAGACATTGTAGACTTTTTGGTATCCCAGGCTGAGCGGCTGAGGGAGTTGGTGTTTGGGCATTGGCGGGACATCATGGGCGGTGGGTGCGGCGGTGCTGGGGGTGGGCAGGGTGTTTTGGCGCTTTGGCCGTGCTCTGTAGCGGGAGGGGGCTCGAGGGTTGGCAGCAGAGGAGGTCATGGCTGGGGGTGCTGGTTGCTGACAGTAGTAGGCGTAGGAAAGGAGTAGGAGGAGTACAAAGGGTTGAAGTTTCGGTATGAAGGGATGAAAATTTTAAAGATCGGTAGCGAGGTACTAGGTGGAGATGCATGAGACAGCAGCAGTGAGCTGAGAATAATGTTGGTAGCGGTAGTGGTAGTGGTAGTAGTGGTAGTGGTAGTAGTGGTAGTGGTAGTAGTTAAGGATTGTAAGGTAGTTGGGTGGATGTAGTTGAGTGGATGGGATGCGTGAGAGGCGTGGGGATTGGCGAGGGTATATAAAGGTCCTGGTCTTTGGGGTGGAGCGGTGGAGTGGTGGAGGGAGGACGTTGCGTGCGGGTGCGAGGCTTTCGCTTTGTTCGCCTGTCGAGTGCTTGGCTGTTTGGCTGTTTGGCTGTTTCATTTGTTTCATGCGGCGAGCGCTGAGGGATCTGCGCGGCCGGTGGATCTGCGTGGAGTTGAATTCAGCGGAGAATGCAGAGAAACCAGCACTTGAGTATGAGTGAGCGATGCTGGCGATGTTCATTCCAGTGAAAGTTTTCATTGTTTGGACTCAGCTCTCTTCGTGTGTCGATATCTCTCGGCGTCTTAGGCTCTGAACGCTTTCTTATCATCGATACGAAGAATTAATTAATTAATTAATTCAGCACAACACTGGCGAAGTCGTCCATTTCAACGCTTTTCTCGTTGTCCCAGCGATCCGCTCGCTTACATACCCACACGCGATGGACAACCACAAACGCAGCATAATTGCTTCTTGTCTGGGCAATTTCAAACGCACACACATGCGCTTACATGCAGATACAGGCACGTAACACGCACACATTCAGCAACATGCACGCCTATTCCGGACACAAAAAAGAACACCCCCTTCCCAAAAGGAAACAACAATGTTGATGTCACGGTACCACCAGTTGTACTGAATTCCCGGCACTTTACCGCTTATATAAGCACCCACCACGCGCTTAGTGGACAAGGGCAAGGGCAATGGAGGTCTATAAATACTTAAAGGTGAATGACGTAATGCTACACATGTACTGGAATATTCAATAAATAAGCGTGGTCTTGAGTACTAGTTGTTCCAAGGCCCAAGTCTCAGGGCCTAACTCCCAAGGCGTAAGGGCTAAATTCCCACTACACCCACGAACGACCCTAGGCTGGCTAGTCCTTCTGAGTGACGGGAGGTGGCAGCGCACTGGGCGACACCCTCGCATTCTGCAGCAGCAGCTGCTTGCGATCGAGCTCCACCTTGGCGTACCAGGCACCGCCCACCAGCGTCAGCGCAATGCCAAAGGCGTTCGTCACGTTGACGTCAAGATTGAAAAACATAATGGCCAGGACCACCGTCATGACCTGCTTGACGTTCGCGGCCACCGTCATGGTCAGCGCGCCCGTGTTCTTGTTGGCCGTGAACGACACGACGTTCAGCCCAAAGGCAATCAGCCCGTTGAGCAACAGCTTCATCCACAGGCCGCGCGACGGCACAAACCCCAAGCCCCCGTCGGGAGTAGCAGCAGTAGTAGTAGTAGTAGTACTGGTACTTGGCGTGCCCGTCCCCCACGCAGACTGCACGCCGCGGTAGATGCTGCCAATCTCGCCGGTCAGAAAGGCGTACACGAGCGTCTGCGCAAAGGCCATGGGCGACATGCGGTACAGCAGCTCGAGCGGCGACAGCCTCAGGCGGCCGGTCTGGATGCGGTTGGTGATGACCGTTTTGAGGGCGGCGAGGCCGGCGCCGAGCAGCGTCAGCACAAAGCCCACGGTGCTGAAGTAGTAGTCGCCGAACGTCGCAAAGCCCACGCCGGCGACGACCAGCAGCAGCGCAAGGTACGTCAGCAGCGGGTAGCGCGCGCGGTACAGCAGCATGTTGAGGCCCATGGCCAGCAGCGGCGTCGTGGCGCGTATCACCTGGTGGAACGGCACGGTGACCAGCTTGAGCGACACGTTGGAGATGGCAATGTTGATGGTGTACAGGAACGAGAACAGCAGCAGCGTCAGCTCCTCTCGGTCTGTGAGCCGCGACAGCACAAACGCGCCCTGCTTGTGGAGCACGAAGCAGCCCAGCGTGCCGCACAGGGTGTGGATCGACGTCAGCACGTAGGGGAACGGGAACGAGCCCAGCACCACCTTGTTGAAGAGCGTCAGCACGAGGTTGAAGACGAAGTAGACAGCGAGCCAGGCGTATTTCTTCTTGACCGACATGTCTGGCCCCCTTGGCGGTGAGGGGTCTTGCATCGCAGGTGGAGGCAAAGGTTGCTCAGCGATGGATATCTTTTCACTGGACATGCTATGTTGTGTGTGTGTGTGTAGAGTCTATTAAACGAGGGACGAGAGCATATGCCAATGCAAGGTGAGGATACAAAACGACACGTTGAGGAGATACAGTACAAGTTAAAAAGGAGTAAGAGAGGGCAAAGACATGAAATGGGTGTGAAATAAATATGTAACTCTAAAACAGGCGGTACTATACACTAGTCCTAGCTGGTAGCGATATAAATGTTTCAAACTGCCAGCATTGAGCGTGATGCTGGCAGCAACCGACCCTTCTTATAATGTTTGGCGCTTGTCCTTGCGTGGTCTTTTTCTCCACACCTTTGGAGGCTTTGGAACTCTGATCCCTCTGAGCCAAGGACCCACATCCGTAGTGCCAGGAGCAGCAGCAGCACACGCGCCCAGAATACTCGGAGCCCAAACCAACGAACTTCCGCCATTTCCACCAACGCCAATCAGCCATCGCAGAGCTCAGAGGCACGTGCGCGCGCATAGGGAACGCGCTGCAGGGGAGCCAAAGCCAAGTCCAAAGGTTTTGGCTCAATGTGGCAGCGCTTGCCTGTTCGAGCCGAGGCATGCGGCGCCCGGGGCTCACGCAGCGAAGCACCAATAGCAGGCGAGTATCCATGTCGACATGTCCCACTGATTGCAAATCTCTGGGCAGTGCCCAGTGAATTTGGCAAGACGCTCGGTGAGAGCAGAGCCCAGACCACCGGATCCCTTTCAACAAGCTCTCATTACATTGCAAATCCAGTCCCTAGGCGCCTTCGTTCTTCTTTCTCAAAGCACGCATTAAACAAATCTTTCAGGCCCCGTTCCAAGATTAGCTAGCTTCGACGCCCTGATCTGTAACGTCTATATCCCTTGCCAAGCACGCGCATGAATCCCAGAGACTCACAAGTCGCATCTCTTACAGCGACCAAGCATGGCCATCGCTCTTTTCTCTTATCTTATTTTCGTTTTTATTTCATTTTTTATTTCCATGTTTACGCATCGCATTACAGTAAAACATTTCATTATTACGTATATTCTTGGCAAGGCAGTAAGCACTCCCTATCTTTTTTGTGTGTTTCCTCATCTAATCTCATCCCCTACTTTTTAACTTGTCACAAACCCTGCCAGCTGATAGAACGTCTCCCAGATCTCAATCGCTTCCTTCTGCGCCTCCACCGCGTTCTCCAGAAACAGCTCCACAGAGTTTCTAAAGTCATGCGCCTTTTCGACCTCGAACCGGCTGAACTCCGTCTGGATCAGCTTGCCCATGGCATCGAACGCTGCGCGCGCGTCCACTACCCGCTTCTCCTGTGTGGCAATGTCTTCGTTCAGAATTGCAATCTTGTCCTGCAGCGTCTTGCCGGACTTGAGAACCTTCTCGACGTACGCCCGCTTCTTACTCAACTCTTGCTCCGCGTTCTGCACTGCAAAGTACGCCTTTTGGCGCTGCGAAAAGACCCCTCGTATACTGCCAATCAGCCTAATGTACTCTTCCAGTGTTGTGGATAGCGACAGCACGTCCTGCATGCACTGGCGATAGTAAAGGTCCCGGATCTTGACCTCCGTCTGCGCAAATGACTCCACCAAATCCCCAAACGCCTTCGACAGCTCGACCTCGCTGAGCATCGAAAGGGCCTGCGCAAACTCTTGCGTGGAATCGCTCAGCTCTTTTCGCTGCGCTACCACAAGATCCAGCGCCTTGCCCAGGTATCGGAACTGGCTTTCCAGTGTGTCCACATAAGTTTTCTTATCCAAGAAATACTGCTCGGTCTCCACAAACTTTCCTGAAAACGAAAACGCGCCGCCCAGCGAGCTCATAAACCCCTTGCTTTCAGCGTCTCCTTGTTGCGCGTATTGTCGCGATTTGATATCTGTCGTAAATGTATCCGACTCTATGAAAATGCGAAAGTCGGGGTCATTCTGTAGAATAGGATGCTTAGAGATCTTGGTCAGCATGTTAGACAACGCAGACCGCCGTGCCTCGACAAAGTCTTCGTCAAAACGGCCCACCGCCTGTTTCTCAGGGGGAGGCGGCACAATCACGCCGGGGTTGTTGTTGGCCAGTGCATGGTAAACCCATCGGAAATCGCGGTATCGACGAGTCACCGTAGCCTCCTCCTTGGTGAAATGAGGGGACGACGTCTTGGTATGCACCGTGTACACTGTATGTGCAGAGGTCAGGTCGCCAATCTTAATGGGGTCGCCAACAGTGATTTCAAAGTGCTCTACTGGTGGTGGCGGTGGTGCATCAGGCGTTTCATTGGGAGGTTGCGTAGATTTAATAGACATCCTTCTGACAGCGTCGGCGGTTTCTTCGACAGAGGTCTGTGCTGGCAGGGTTTGGTGTGGCTCGTCGTCGTCATCATCCTCTCCATGGACACCTCCCAAAGGCCCCAACGGATCAGTCGATGAAACTGCTTCAACCTGGACCACAGAAGCAGATTTGCGGACTCTTGAAGATCGTAGAGTAGACACGCGGGCTTTGGGTGTTCTAGGAGCTGTAGCGCCCGTCGCCGCAATGGAGTACGTCTTATCAACAGGCTTGTGCGAAAATTCAGGCAGAGTCGATACTGTTTTGGGTTCAAAAGGCTCATTGTCGTCATCTTCGTAGTCCTTACCAGTATGCGTGTCTTGCTCGAATTCAGGTTCATGAGGAACTATGGGGTTGAAAGGGTGTTCTTCCTCGTGCGGGAATTGGATCTGCGTCTCCTTGGTAAAGTCCTCGTTTGGCACCTCAATTCTAGAGGAAGACGAGGGCACATCCCCCCAGTACACACTACTGTCCAAGTCGTCAGCCATGATGTCTCTTGAGTGAAAGAAAAAAGGTTAAAACAAGATGCTAGCACGGCCTCTGGTAAGTTCGTTGGCGAGCCAATTGAGGGAAGGGGAGTAAACAGTGGCCACCCGAATTTGTCCCCTGGGACGTGAGGTTAAGGGTTGTGGAGGGGAGGAAATTTTCCTTCTCAGTTTCTCACCACCATCGTCACCTCAGAACTTCCCCAGAAGGCCCACAATGGATGTTAATACGGATCCAAATCTTCTGCCGCAGCAGATTTTTACTACAGCCGCTGCTCTGCTGAGTGCTGTCGACAGTAAGTGGCTCGCCACCCCTCTGCGAGCCTTCTCTAACTGTTTACAGGACGCGTAGTTGTCTCACTACGTGATGGCCGCAAGCTCTTTGGAGTTCTGCGCTCGTTTGATCAGTTTGGTAGGTACCTCCACATATCCCCAAAGCCCGCTAACAACTCAGCAAATCTCGTTATTCAGGACACCACCGAAAGAATATACATCAACAACCACACATTTGGTGAACAGTCCCGTGGAGTTTTCATTGTGCGCGGTGAGAACGTGGTGTTCCTAGGCGAGCTGGACCCAGACAGAGAGGACTACATTGAGGATCTTGTCATTGATAGTTCAGCCGAAGACGCTGACCTTTCTGCTGGCCCAGCTTCCAGCGAATTCCCCTCTTCACATCCCGTTGCACCAAAGGAGCTAAGGAGGATTCCATTCAAAGACGCGGAGCGCATCTTCAAGGAGCGTGCAGCAGCAAAACAGAAGCTGTTTAAGGAGCGATCCAGGAAAATGAACCTTGGAGAACAGAAGGACAATTATGAGAACCACTTGTATTAGCCAGTTAGTGTACGTAGGGCCCGGCCTGGCGGTCGAAGCTCTTGCAATCTATTTATTCTTCATGATGAACAATGTAAAGTTAGTCCCAGATGTCCATCTAAGCATATTCCAGTCCGGTGAATTTTTCAGCCAATAATCACAAAACCTTCTATTTTTTTTTTCACCTCCACCCGCGATCCCTACCCATCATCATCACCGCCATGCTGAGTCGACAGTCAGAGGTCCTAATAAAGCAGCAGCTGGGCCAGCAGGTCCGCCATGCCTCGAAAAAGTCAGCTACAAAGGTCGTAGCCAACCAGACGACCAGTATGCGCTCCAACTTGCGTCGATTCCTCGGTCCGCGTAATTTCAAGGGCTTTCATTTGAAGAACCCGTTCTTCTTTCCACCCACGAACAATAATACCAACTATATCTCACAGTACCCTGTGCGTGCTTCGCACCGCGACTCGAAGGGCATTGACTGGCAAAAAGTTTTTACCGACTCTACTCAGGGCCAGGGAAACTTTAGAGGTGTCAACCCACAGATCCCGTTCGCAACGAATCCACATACAAAGACGGCCAAGGTGGTTCCTCCCCGAATGAAGGCCGACATTGCTGATGATGTTTTGGACAACAACATGTCGACTCAAGAGGCTTCCTTCAAATACGGTCTGAGTGTTCCCCGAATCGAAGCTATTGTGGAACTTGAACAAATCAAGCACAAGTGGGCCACCGAAAATAAAATTACCCCTGCCCTCAAGCGCCTATCCAGCACCATCTCTGGTATGGTTCCCCAGGTTCGCTATCGATACGAGGAGGACGGCAAGGTGCGGGCTACCGACGAGCTTAGTGAAATTCCCATGCCCGACGAAACCAGAACTCAGCGATTTATTTCTATTGCCGAGTCCGAGCCATTTGGACCTGTTGATGCCGCCAACGTTCTGGGTATTGAGCCCGCCACCAAGCTCCTAGAAAACCTCACGTCCGTTGACCATGTTCATCACACCAAAACCACCAAGTCTGTGTGGAAGGATGCCTTTTTCGGTCCTCAGTTGGAGGGTGAGAAGGCGCTTTTCCGTTTCTCGCATGCCAAGGTCGGAACCGTTGGCCACCGCTACGGAGCTGCACGGGATGACCAGAAGCACAACCGTAAGGTCAAGTACAACAGCATCGGTGAAAAAGTCTACGCATAATCAAAGTGTATTAAATATGTAAATAGCAATCCAAATCATTAACCATGACTTAACAGGTGCGAGTTCTGCTGAAGAAGAAGAATATTAGATGCAATAATGGTCAATGCAATAACAACGACTAGTCCAAGGGCCGAAAGCGAGTTTGTAACCACAATGTACTGCTTGATATAGCCGCTACATGTCGAAATGTATGTCACTATGGCCACCAAGAGTGATATAATCGAGAGCACGTAAAACACAATCCCAAGCGGCGTTGAGTAGTGCGTATCCTCCTTCATCTTTAGCATCGCCTGCAGATCATCCAGCGTCGTTGCAATGGGTGCCGAAGTGGGAGACAGTGTGCTAGGGAGTCCCGACGAAGACGAGTCGTTGAACCTCAGGTTGATCATGATAGCAGTACCCGACACTGCCATTACCAAGCTGAGCCTCACCCACGACAGGAAATTGCGCTCGGCGGCGTCTAGATCTCGCGCCTCGGACGTTTGGTTGTCAAACAGCAGGGCGCTAAAGAACGGCTTGGAGAAAAAGTGAACGTTCTTCTCCTGTTGGCCCTCAATATCATCGGGAATCTGGCGTTCACCTTCAGAGCGAGAGTTGGCCGGTACTCGCTCTACTTGCGGGGCTGGTGCTTCAGGGTCTGGTAGTAACCGGTCATCTTCGTGCCTGGGTACATCCCCAGATTCGCGGTGGTAGTGCTCTGACGGAAGGCCATCACCCTCTGATAATGCATGGATGTGTGCGTGATCTGGCGTGTCTGGTTTCGAAAATGTTTGTATATCGGCCATGGCTTTTTAGTGAACCACAGTAGAAAAGAACTCCAGCGTCGATTAAACGATATCGGCAAGGCGCCCTCGATGTTGAACTAAACCCTGTAAATTTAATCAAATCACGGGATTTGTGATGACAAATGATTACCAACTACAATGTCATCAACAGTCTAGAATGTCTACAGATGCTGTAATATACGGCACTCCTAGTGATGTGTCCTCTCAGCGCGTTGTTCAGAAGTCTCCGGTGCGTAGCAAAGTCGAGAAAGACCCGGTCAATGTCTGGAGACTTGTCTGAGTACGTGCGGGCTAGGCGTACGGCGTCGTCGTCAATAGTCGGGTCAAACCCCACAGCGGCGCTCCAACTACACCTGCAGAGTGCGCTCGCTAACCGCGTCAAAATCCCAATTTCAGGCAAAGTTCCTCCGCCCAAATTTCAACGGCTAAGGCACAGAAACATTTCATAAATAAACCTTTCCACCTACCAACTTTGATTCCTTCCACTTTTATTTTGTCCCTACGCCGAAGTTATCACATATTTCAACATTTCAATCTTTTCGCCTTGCTACTAGAATTATAGACAAAAATGACCTCTGCAGAATTGCCCATCAAGTTCCAAGAGCATCTGCAGCTCTCATCGATAAACGTCCCTGACGATGCAATTGGATTCACCACTTGTACTCTCGAGTCAGATAAATACGTTTGGTAAGAACTCGCCACTGAAACAATTGCAATTCTAACTGTGGCAGCGTTCGAGAAACCACACCAAGCGGTAACGATGTGGCCATCATCAACCTTCACGAAGACAATAGTGTCATTCGCAAAAATATGACCGCCGAGTCCGCCATAATGAACCCTTCGCAACTTATTATTGCTCTACGGGGGCAAGGGCGTACGCTCCAAGTATGGTTTTGCTCATCTCATCATGTACCAGCTAACCCTGCAAGGTCTTCAACCTAGAAACAAAGCAACGGCTCAAGTCTGCCACAGCAAGCGAAGACATTGTCTTTTGGACTTGGATCTCTGACACCACCATTGGCCTCGTGTCAGAGACTGTCATATATCATTGGGACGTGACCGGTTCCCAGGAGTCACCTGTCAAGTTAACCGATCGTCACGCATCGCTAGCAGGTACTCAAATTATCAATTACCATGTTAACTCAGACAATAAGTGGTCGTCTCTTGTTGGAATTGCACAAGAAAATGGCCGTATTGTTGGCCACATTCAGTTATATTCAAAGGACCGCAATATTTCACAGGGAATTGAAGGCCATGCTTCGGCGTTTGCATTGTTGCGGCTCGATGGTGCTTCTTCTGATTCGCGACTATTCGCATTTGCAAATCGCACAGAGACCGGGGCGAAGCTTCATATTGTTGAAATTGATCACCAAGATGGTAACCCAGTCTATCAAAAGAAGGCGGTTGACTTATATTGTCCGCCAGAATTAGCCAACGACTTTCCTGTTTCCGTCGAAGTGTCTTACAAGTACGGATTGGTGTATGTAATTACCAAGCACGGACTGATTCACCTTTACGATCTAGAAACTGGTGTGTGTATTTTCATGAACAGGATCTCTTCAGATTCCATTTTTACGGCCACCAGTTATGAAGCTACTTCCGGTGTTATCGCCATTAACCGCAAGGGCCAGGTTTTGTCTGTTTCCATTAACGAGGACACTATTGTACCATACATTCTCAACAACCTTGGTAATTCCAGCCTAGCTCTAGCGCTTGCTTCAAGAGGCGGGCTTGCAGGTGCTGATGGTCTATATCAACAACAATTCAATCAACTCCTCAACTCGGGGAATTACGCTGAGGCTGCCAAAATTGCTGCCACCTCGCCACGCGGAATTCTTCGCACTCAGGAGACAGTGCAAAGATTAAAGAATATCACCGTACCTGCAGGTCAGGTATTCCCTATCTTGCAGTACTTTTCTACTCTTCTTGACAAGGGTTCGCTCAACAAGTTTGAGTCGATCGAGTTGGCCAGGCCGGTCCTGGAACAGGATCGTAAACCTTTGCTTGAAAAGTGGATCTCGGAGGACAAACTTACGTCGTCTGAGGAACTAGGAGACATTGTTCGCACGCGTGATACTGCTCTTGCGCTCAACATCTACCTCCGCGCCAACGTACCTCTTAAAGTTGTTTCGTGTTTTGGCGAGCTTGGCCAGTTTGACAAGATCTTGCCGTATTGCCAAAAGGTTGACTATAGCCCTGACTATACCCAGTTACTCCGCAATATTGTTTCCATCAATCCAGATCGGGCCGCTGAGTTTGCGACGCAGTTGGTCGAACAAGGCGTGCCTGAGCTTGATTTAGACAAGATCACTGATGTATTCCTTTCGCAAAACTTGATTCAGCAGGCTACCGCTTTCCTTTTGGCTGCTCTCAGCGACAACTCGCCTGCCCACGCTCATTTACAAACGCGTATCCTTGAGGTGAATTTACTCAACGCGCCGCAGGTTGCCGATGCCATTCTTGGAAATGAAATGTTTACTCATTACGACCGTCCCAGAATTGCCAAGCTCTGTGAGCAAGTCGGTCTAGTGCAACGCGCCCTTGAACATTACGACGATCTTAAGGATATCAAGCGAGTTCTTGCCCAGTCGCCAACTCTGAACCCCGAATGGCTTGTCAACTTCTTCGGTAAACTTACAGTTGAGCAAACCTTGGCGTGTCTGGACGAAATGCTCAAGACCAACATCCGCCAAAATTTACAGATTGTCATCCAAATAGCAACCAAGTACTCCGATCTTATTGGACCTTTGAAGTTGATCAAGATGTTTGAAAACTACAAAACGCCCGAAGGACTTTACTATTACCTGCAGAGTATTGTCAACATATCTGAGGATTCTGATGTGGTTTACAAGTACATTGAGGCCGCTGCGTCCACTGGCCAATTTTCCGAGATTGAGCGCATTGCTCGTGACAATAACCATTATGACCCTGAAAAAGTCAAGAATTTTCTCAAGGATGCCAAGCTTGCTGATCAATTACCTTTGATTATTGTGTGCGATAGATTTGATTTCATTCACGATCTTGTTTTATTCCTATACCATAACCAACAGTTCAAGTTTATCGAGGTCTACGTTCAGCGGGTCAATCCGTCAAGGACTCCCCAGGTCATTGCTGGCCTCTTGGACGTGGATTGCGACGAATCGGTAATCAAGGCTCTCCTCATGTCTGTTGTTGGCCAAGTCCCTATCGACCCTCTGGTAGCCGAGGTTGAGAAGCGAAACCGCCTTAAAATCCTCCTCCCCTTTCTCGAAACTGTTCTCGCTGGGGGCTCTACTGAGCCTGCTGTTTATAACGCTCTTGCCAAGATCTATATTGACAGCAACAACAACCCTGAAAAGTTTCTTAAGGAGAACGACCAGTATGATACCCTGGTTGTCGGAAAGTACTGTGAGAAACGTGACCCTTTCCTTGCTTATATTGCTTACGAAAAGGGCCAAAACGACCACGAGCTACTGAATATCACAAACGAGAACAGTATGTTCAAGTATCAGGCTAGGTACCTGGTCAGCCGTGCCGATTCTGAACTTTGGGAGTATGCTCTGGCGGAAGATAACATTCACCGCCGGTCTCTGGTTGATCAGGTCGTTGGTACTGCTGTTCCTGAATCCACGTCGCCTGAAGATGTTTCTATCGCTGTCAAGTCGTTCCTTGCTGCCGATCTGCCTATAGAGCTTTTGGAGCTCCTCGAGAAGATTATCCTTGAGCCTTCGCCGTTTAGCGATAACGGAAGCCTGCAGAACTTGATGATTCTGACTGCCATCAAGGCCGACAAGTCTAAGGTTGCCGATTACATTGAGCGATTAGACAACTACGACGTGGACGATATTGCGCAGATCTCACTTGAGAACGGCCTTAATGAAGAGGCTTTCCAGGTATACAAAAAGGCGGACCGCCATCTTGATGCAATTAACGTGCTGGTCGACAATGTGATGTCATTAGACCGAGCAGAGTCGTATGCTGAAACTGTTGATACACCTGAGCTCTGGAGTCAGCTTGGTAAAGCTCAGCTTAATGGTCTGCGGATTTCAGATGCCATTGAGTCGTACAAAAAAGCGCAAGACCCTAGCAACTATGCTGAGGTTATCGAGATATCGACTCATGCGGGTAAGGATGAGGAACTTATTTCTTACTTGACTATGGCACGTCAAACCCTACGCGAACCTGCGATTGATGGGCAGCTTTTGCTATCCTACGCGGCAACCAACAAGGAATACGAGCTGAAAGATTTGGTCAACTCGCCCAACGTTGCTGATGTTGAGTCAATTGGTGACAGACTCTACGAGGAGAAACATTACGAGGCGGCCAAGATTTTGTTTACAAGTGTTTCTAACTGGGCCAAACTGGCCTCCACGCTAGTATATTTGGACGACTACCAAAGCGCCGTAGACTGTGCTCGTAAGGCATCTAATGTCAAAGTATGGAAGCAAGTCAATGATGCTTGTATTGAGCGTAAGGAGTTCCGTCTTGCGCAAATTTGTGGACTGAACCTGATTGTTCATGCCGACGAACTGCAGGAGCTAGTTGAACATTATGAGTACCTTGGATACTTTGATGAGCTCATTTCGCTGCTTGAGCAGGGATTGGTACTTGAGCGTGCTCACATGGGCATGTTTACAGAACTGGGTGTCGCGTACTCCAAGTACAGCCCTGAGAAACTGATGGACCACTTGAAGCTGTTTTGGTCGCGCATCAACATTCCTAAAGTGATTCGTGCTACTGAACAAGCGCACCTCTGGCCTGAGCTGGTATTCCTGTACTGCCACTATGATGAATGGGACAATGCAGCGCTCGCCATGATCGAGCGGTCCGCGGATGCTTTTGAGCATGCGTCGTTTAAGGACGTCATTGTCAAGGTCGCGAATCTTGAGATCTACTTCAAGGCTATCAACTTTTACTTTGCAGAGCAGCCGCAGCTGCTTACAGACTTGCTAAGCGTCCTGACTCCCCGTGTAGATGTCGCACGTGTAGTCAAGATGTTTCAGAAGAACGACAACGTGCCGCTGATCAAGCCGTTCCTTATTGCGGTGCAGGAACAGAACATTTCGACCGTCAATCAAGCACTGCACGATCTGTGGATCGAGGAAGAGGACCACAAGTCTCTCCGCGCGTCTGTGGACTCGTATGACCGCTTCGACGCTATCGATCTTGCCGAGCGGCTCGAAGCTCACAGCCTCATCTTTTTCCGACAGCTTGCGGCGCATCTGTACAAGAAGAACAAGAAGTGGGCCAAGAGCATTGCGCTAAGCAAGGAGGACAAGCTCTGGAAGGACGCAGTGGAGACTGCTGCTGTGTCTGCAAAGCCCGAGGTAGCCGAAGATCTGCTCCAGTACTTTGTCGACATTGGTAACAAGGAATGCTACGTGGCCACCTTGTACACCTGCTACGACCTGATCCGGCTCGACGTTGTGATGGAGCTATCCTGGATCCACGGGCTCAACGACTACACCCAGCCGTACTTGATCAACGTTCAGCGCGAGCGCAGCGACCATTTGGCAGAGCTGCATCGTGATAACGAGGAGCGCAAGAAACGGGAACTCGAGCAGCAAAAGAAGGAGAGCGAGGAACCTATACTGGGAACGAACTCGCGGTTGATGATCACGCAGGGCACCGGCAGCAATAGCGGCAATGGCTTTGTGGGTGGTTTCTAATGGTCAATCGTTATGAACGTGGTTCTTTACAGATTTGTCTTGTTATTATAAAGGATAGGTATCGATTTAACACATTCAATTATTAACTGTTTTGTTATTATTCTTATTGCAATATATCAACTATGGTATTTGTATTTCTTAGGCGTTAGCTAGTGGCGCTGGTGTTAACTACATTCGCGGTTGGCCCATCCAAAAATTTAAGGGCCATGAAACACACAACTTGAAATCAGGCCTGATGGGCGTATCTCAAAAAATCGAAAATTGAGAATTTCATTTCCCAAGATAAAAAAAAACTATCTTTGGTTCATGATATCTCACAGCTATATAGTAGTCTGATAAGGGGGCCATTACTAGACCGACGTACGTCTTGCGGCTATAAAGAATGAAAAAACATCATGAGCGAGCCTAAGAGCCTTGAGCTAGCAGCTAGCGCACGCGTGTTGCTCGAAGGATTCGAATTAAGCGTCTTATCGGTGTCATGCATCGACATATGTGGCTGACAACTTGCTAGCTACGCGCGCGAGCTTTATAACGCGTTTGTGTTAAATCGATCCATGAAGCAGGTGTCTCCCATCTAAAAATCTCATATGATAATATCAATATAATTATAGGAGATGCTCGATCGTGTATAAAACCTGCCAAGCTTGATGTCGACGTCAGCTGGTACACGGACTACATAGCTAGTAGTAAGTCTTAGAGTCGCCTCCTTTGGCTGTGGAATCTTTGGATGGACGCGCCGGTGCCTTGGATTCATTTTTCAACGTACAGTGTATATACTTGGATTTAGTTATGACAGCTAGCATGGGGAGCTGTTCCAGAATCAATGTCAATCAATCCCAAGTGCTGATTGAATCGTGGATCGATATCTTCGAAAGACTCTGGATGTTGGCTTTCTGTATCGGTATAATCCAGTTTCCCTTCAAGCCTTGCACGCTTGCTCAATTCGGACAACGCGGCAGGATGTTGCATGCGCATCCATTTTTTATTATTATAAAATATTTGCGTGTGAATGATTTTTGTTGCACTACCCGTGTGTGTGTATCTACTGTAGGTACCTACCCTTATTGGACTGATTATGTGTATGTGATGTAATGAGAAAAAAGAAAAATCATGAAATACGAGAGCATAAAAAACACCACAGGGGAAGGAATCTGGGAAATTTAAGGGCCCGCCCGCGGGAAACATGGAAAAGTTACTTAACACAGCTAATTGCAAGCCAGCTTAGGACAAGGAACTTCCAGAGTGGAGCTTCAAATGTTGGTATTAAATCTAAAGTCGATGGAAGTTTGAGCACTTGGGGCAAGATATATGATACTACTAGTACTATCGCTTGAACTCAGACAGAAGAGGCCGGCCAGCAGTGTGTCCAACTATGGTAGCTGTAACTTAAAACCATATATATTCATTGAAGGAATTACTAGAAATGGATCTTTGCCTCCTTTTCTCTCTCTCTCAGGACCCCCTTTCCTTAGAGGCAAAGCCCAGTTCGCGAATGAAACTTGGATCACATGGCAATAGGGGACTTCCAACATCAATTGATGTATGATATATTGGAAGGCTGCCAGTATGTCCAGTTATTAGCGAATGATTAGTGTGCACACAACCAACCACTGGACATGTTTTAACGCAGAGGGCACAGCGTGGCCATCAATATTGATGGGTCGGAGCACAACAAATGCCATGATGCACTCCTTGCGGCGCTAACTATGTGGGCGAAATGCACGAATCGCACAAAGTGGTTGTGATTCATTTGGTCTGTGATATCACTTTTGATTTGTGTTATTTGGCTTAAATTGCTGACCACTGGCCGCATTTAGCTAATGCCATGTGTCCCTCAAGTGCTAGTAGCTAGTAACTATGGCGAGCACTTGAGTGCACATGTATTCTGTGAACCCACACAACTCTCAACATCATCCAAATCATCATATGTTTGAACTGGTTTCAGCTTTATAACTATGCATCTCCAGTCAGCATCAAGTATGTGCGACATTTTCTAATCTAATTCAAGATCAATTGATGCGGATGGAATTAATATAATATTGGCCCAGGTGCCCTGTGCAGCATACAGCGTCCGGAATTATGTGCACTATTGGCCGGCCTGGCACATGTGCAGCGATTTTGACACAAATGACGTTCTTTTTAATGCTGGCCAATGGCCGGTGCGAATTGTCATACGAGCATCAATAATGCTTCAGGCACTAATAATAATTCCAACCATGCGAGCTGTTACATTAATGATGTGGTCAGCACTCGCTAACCTATCATGATGCCTGAATATTGACGCTCGCAGTGCTCCTCACCCAGCCATCATATTGATGCATAGCACCTACTAGTAAATCTTGACCTCAGAGCGCCCGGTGGTAATCATTGATTTTGATCTGTGTGGGCACGCGGCGAGCTAAAAGTGCCTACACATAGTTTCTGCAAGCCAAGCCTCGCTAAAGTCGACGTCTGCTACATGGCACTAGCACTTGATCATGACAGAATGTTCAGATGTTGAGTATGTAAATCCCGAAAGGCCTGGTAAAAAATAAAAAATAAAAAAAATAAAAAAACAGTGGGCGAAACTTTGAACAACTGCAACGAACTTTGAACGTGTTGCAGTTTCCTGGCACTGAAATCTTCTTTCCTTTCGGTCAAAGCTGAGTTACCACGTACTACCGCAGTACACAAGAAAATGGCATTCCACCACATGGTGTATGCACTAGCAGAAGTAGTCCATCATAGAAGTGCGACGTATATACGCTGGCGGCGTTGATCCGGCCTCAGGCTGTTCTCTACTCACTCGGCAACCCACCCGCAGCACAGCGAGGAATTCGGGCATTGCGAGGACGCGCGCTACGCTCATCACTGATGCAGCTGAAGAAAAGCCATCGAATATATTCAACTGTAGTCACTGGTGGTGGTGATAACAAAGCACAAATATATCGCGTCTCTGTATATCACTATAAAACACCCCTTGGCCTCTGCAGCGTCGCCAGTTCGCTGTATCACTGAGCGCGTCCTTGTTCGCCTGTCCCGCAGGTTTATTGTTAAAATTTTTCGTTACATTTGCGTTGTGGTTCGCAATTTTCTGTGTGCGCTTGTAGCGGCGCACATACTTTAATTTTTTCATTTTTTTTATTTTTTTTTCCCAATTTTCTGCGCGTGCCTACAGCTGGCAACACAATCGCTTCTTTCCGCTGCTGGCCTTTTCATCCGCTTTACTGTTCTTCTTTTCCTCCCTCCTCTTCCCTCCTTTCCTCTCTCTCTTTTTCCATCTCGCTAGCTAGCTCTCGCTGTATCTCAGAAGCCTCGTGTCTGGCCAAAAGTGTTTTCAAGCCAATTCGTTTGCTCTTGCTGCATTCAACTTAATCGCCTCCCAGCTCAGATCACTACGCTTGCATCCTCCCTCTTGTTTTTCTTCCTCTGGCCTGTTTTTTTGCTCTGCTCATAATCCTATCGCGTCGAGACAATGTTCCTATCTCGTCGCAAGCTGGTGCTCTACGGAGCAGTATTTGCGCTCCTCTGGTTCATCACCCTCCTCTTTACCCAGTTCCATCCGTCATTCTCCTCCGGAGACTATCGCAACTCTATTTTAAATCATCTCGATCACTTTGTCGCTTCAGATCCGTCAAATTCAAACTTACAACTGGATCCTGTAGTCATCAACAAACCCAAATCCAACCTAAAGCCATTGTCTGAAAAGCCCAAGGACGACGCGTCAAGCAACGAGAAAGTCGACGAGACCCTTTTGGATGGCGAAATCCTCGGCGCATCATATGTGCTCGGCGAACATACCCCCCAGCAATTTTACAAGCATCTCTTTGAAATGTTCCACACCTTTAGACCAAACCTTCCCAAGCCTCTCAACGACTATCCGGTTATCACAGCTCCCAACATTGGCGGCGACTCGGTTAACAACAAACCTTTGGACGAAAAGAGCCTCGCCGGGTATCTCAAAGTGACTGAAAAGGAAGAGCAGACCCTTCATGAGTCTCATCAAAACGTCATTGATCATCTTCCAGTCAGATACCCAGAGGCCCTCTACAATGGTACAGGCATTGTCATCGTTGGCGGTGGGCGCTTCATGCCCGTCGCCGTTACGTGCATCCGCATGCTTCGCAGAGTTAATCTTGACATACCCGTTGAGGTCTTTCTAGCCACTGAGGCTGAGTATGAGTCTGACTTGTGCAACAAGGTATTGCCATCTCTCAACACCAAGTGCGTCACTCTTGAAACGAGTCTGGGAAAGGACGTCTATGAGAATTTTGCCATCAAGGGCTACCAATACAAGGCTCTCGCCCTGCTTGCCTCGTCCTTTGAAAATGTCGTTTTGCTTGATGCCGACAATATCCCTGTCAAGGACCCCATGGAGTTATTTGCGTCGGATCCATTCAAGTCCTCCGGTCTGATCTTATGGCCAGATTTTTGGCGCCGCACTACCTCTCCTTCCTTTTACAAAGTTGCTGGAATTCATCTGGGCGAACGCGAACGCGGAGATCTAGCTGTGACCGAAAATGTCCCCCTCCACCATCGGAAGGGATCAATGCCTGATATCTCAACTGAGTCGGGCCAGATTGCCATTTCCAAG
This sequence comes from Geotrichum fermentans, assembly GCA_030564905.1. Lineage (NCBI taxonomy): Eukaryota > Fungi > Ascomycota > Dipodascomycetes > Dipodascales > Dipodascaceae > Geotrichum > Geotrichum fermentans. The sequence continues at coordinate 118,586 of JAJMAG010000025.1, read as the reverse complement.
CGTCGTCATTTCAGAATGCTCTTGTTGGCAACCTACTACAATCTTTATGGATATGGTGTTTACTACCCGCTATTGTCTCAAGGCGCCATGGGAGAAGGCGATAAGGAAACTTTTGCTGCCGCAGCCACGGTGCTCAATGAGACTGTATACTACATTCAGCAGAATGTTCGCCCCGGTGGTTACCACGGGCCCCACCGTTTTTACGGCATGACCATGCTTCAAGTCGACCCACAGCAAGATTATGAAAAGGCTGTTGTTGGCTCCAGAAGCAAGACCCCTCAGGCTTGCTTTGTCCACAACCACATGAACAAGCTGAACCCCATCAATCTTGTGGAAGGCCAAAAGCTACGCTACCCCAACCGCACTGAAGATCAGTCCTACCGTATCCGGTTCCACGGCCGGCTCAAGGACAATGTTGCTGACTTTGGCACGCGTGACATTGAGCTCGAGATGTGGGAAGAGAGTCAATGGATGGTTTGCGAAATGGGAATCAAGCGCAATGTCACCATGCGCCAGTGGGATGAGCGATTCCCGGATGAGGACGTGCGCCAGGACGCATGTTTGCGCATCAAGGACCATGTAATTTGGCTTCGCAAGAACCCGAACCCGCCCGTGGTTCTTCTGCCTGATGAACAAAAGGAGCTCGACGCTAAGAAGAAGAAGCAGGAGGAAGAGCGCAAGGCTGCCGAAAAACAAAAGGAAGAGAAGAAGGAGGAAAAGCCCGAAGACAAGAAGGAAGAGAAGCCTGAAGAAAAGAAAGAGGAAAAGAAGGAAGAAAAGAAGGAGGAAAAGAAGGAGGAAAAGAAGGAAGAAAAGCCTGAAGAAAAGAATGAGGAAAAGAAAGAAGAAAAGCCTGAAGAAAAGAAGGAAGAGAAGCCTGAGGAAAAGAAGGAAGAAAAGAAGGAGGAAAAGCCCGAAGAGAAGAAGGAAGAAAAGCCCGAAGAAAAGAAGGAGGAAAAGTCTGAAGAAAAGAAGGAGGAAAAGTCTGAAGAGAAGGAGGAAAAGTCTGAAGAGAAGAAGGAGGAAAAGTCTGAAGAGAAAAAGGAGGAAAAGTCTGAAGAGAAGAAGGAGGAAAAGCCTGAAGAGAAGAAGGACGACAAGACGGAAGAAAAGAAAGACTAAAGATTTTCATCTACTCCAATCAAACGTGCCATTGCACCATGTCTTAATACCCACGCTCATCCATTCATCAGTCAATCAATCAAAGAGGAACATGATTGATCTTTTTCTTGCCTTCTTTGCTGTCATCTTTTTTTATCTGTATTTTTATTTCTACAGCACGCTTCTATCCATCAATTCACGAGCACGCATACTCGCCCTCATATGCTTTTAATCATGGCGGACTTTTTAAGCATCTCCTAGCACCTCCCTTTCCCAGCGTCTTTTGAAGATCCTAAAGAATCTGTTTTCAAACCTTTAACTTATATACGCACATCTATCCCTCTTTTTTTTTTTTCTAGAGTTCATTTTGGATTTGGATTTGGATTATTGTTAATTTTTGTTTAATTTTTATTTTATATTCGGGATTTGGTATTAATAGCATTTCTAATCATACTTTTTTTCTTGCTATCTTTCTTTCAAAACATTTCAATGATGGAAGTGCCTCGGCTAAATCGATCTAAATAGCAGTTTAATTTTGGTTCTGATGAAGCAAGCATTTAAAGTAACAGGTAACGCCGTTGAACTCCGGAAAATAATGGCCATCTCACTTCGCAAGACGTCAAGCTAGCATCGGCCATATATGATTGATGCCCAAAAGAAATACATGTACCCAGCTGCCATGCCAGCTGGTCCAAGCTCGTGAGCGCTGCAATGCGTGTGCGCAACTGTGCAGCATTTTCGTTGGAAGAGCTCCAGAAGTGCGGGCAGCATCGTGCACCTGAAATGTAGATCATATACATGTGTATAAGTTCATGCTAGACATGTCAGTGACACCACAAGCCTAAACCCCAGTCTCTTTAGAAAGAAAAGACATCAAGCGGCATTTGATAAACGAATGTCTGCACTGATGCTAATACTAGAAGGGAACTTTGAAGTACGTACGCTCTGAACTTTGAAGTACGCTAACTATAGCTAGTACGTTAGATCCAGGACCGGAGACGTTTACTTTTAGCCCTCTCAGCAGCGCTAGGGTCTTGACTAAAACATGCCGTTTTATTTTTGTAGCATCATCAATGTGTATACAACATGTAATATCCAAGCTTTTGGCCCAGCTGCAGCTGTGGTAGCCCCTCAAGTATCAAGTTTCTTCAAGCCGGCCCTTAAGTCGACGCTACTAAGTTGTGCAAAACTCTATCACATGGGCACTTTAGAATCAACCTTAAACTTCAATGTTTCAAACGTTTTTCTCGTTTTGATATATACCAGTAAGTACAAGACAGGGTACTGTTATACGTGTTGGTAATACTAGTATTTGGAAACAAGCTCCGGCTATATACGTGTATATACTTCCACATGTGTGACTTTGGAGAATTCTTGAAATGGCGAATGCTTCTCTGGGCTAGGATAGGTGTACGTGCGAGACCAAACCTATGTTGATACCAAGTACTATGTAACCAATGCTCAAGCCGATTAGACAAAATGTGGGTCGGCCAGAGACAGGAAAGCAAGCACGCCCAAGATGGTCAGAATGGTATGTTCTCCAGAGAGGTAGAGGTAGGGTCAAGGCCGGCGAGACAGCGAAGTAGAACTTGTATGAAAACAAGCTCTGCGATTGTTAAACTAGCTGCCTACGAACAAATTGGTTCCAAGCACACGGGTAATGCGCAAAACTGTAAACGAAGTCAAGTATGTACTGTACGTAAGCCAAGAACAGATAACTATACAAGTTTTTTGGAATAAAGAAAAACAAAGGGTGTACCATCTCAATTGAGCGAGCAGAAGGAATATCACGTAGAAAGAGAAGTTAAAAAAAAATAGGATCGCATACAACGAACTAGGAACACGATCTATGACATAACTGATTAGTAATTTCTAGCCTCTCTTGCGAAGAAAAGTGAGCATATGGTAAAGCGATCAGACAGACTTTAGCAAGTTACAGAGATGAGTGAATTTGACTAGTGTGATTAGTTACTACTATGTGCTAGTAGGCCAGTCTAGGCCAGTCAACTCGTATTAACGCTTTGAAATAGTACTAGTATACATAGCAAGAACAAAACCAACAACGAGTAGTAGTAGTTCAAGGTGCTCATGAATTTTACCAGCACTTGATGCCTTCTTTTGAATTTAGCTGATCGACAGGGTAATAGCTGGTGGGAAGAACCCAAACCCAAGTCTTGATAACCAGTCGATTTTTTTGGGTATTTGTCCAGTTTTCCGTCTAGATAATTCTTTAGACATGGTGTCGGATATCGATGTGTTTTGTTCGACTGTGTTACACAGGATTTTTGCATATGAGCATACACCTATTGTTGTCCTCATATTGTCCAAATAAATGGACGTTACGTCTCGAATTCTTTTGCACTTCTTATTCCTTCCCCTGGTTTAAGCTTCGAACGGGGGGCGCAAGTAGCATTGCGTCCTACCTCCCGGTTGAAGAACGAATTCTGAAAAAGTTGACAGATGAAATAACCGCATTTGCGAGCTGAGGATATATGAAAAATAAAAAGCATGGATATTCTTAACTCGCTGTTTGGTCGAGAGATCTAGAGTGAGGTGAATTACAAGTTTCATGGTTTTTACAGTCAGCTCGCAAACATACTTCGTAACTCTTGTTTTTTTTTTTTTTTTACTGGTTCTTTATAATAGATTGAAAGTGAGCTCATTAACAAATCCAATTACCTGTCTTGGAAAGTCTGTTGAGAAGTACGCCGGGGGTTTGAAGTACGAGAGGTTGGCAGTTTTTTTGCTGGCCTTTAAGTATGGAGTTATCAACATGTTTTGTGGACGGTGAATTATTAGATAAAATCTTTCTTTTAGGTATATAGAAGATCAATGATACTATTAGACATGCCTCGAACCGTCGGTCTATGAAGCTTTTTCTATGTATGTAGTTGATTAGCCAGATATGTTCATTACAAATCGCTCAGCGAGATATCGTAATGTTCATTGAACGAGATCAAAACACAATTAGGCGACAGGTAATCCCAGGTAACTATCGAAAGATGAGTCTACTCGCCGGCCCGAACACTTCTTAAAAATGCCTTGTAATTTCAAAATTTCAATGCGCAGAAGCAGATTTCCATTGAAAAGAGCTAGCTACAACGCATGCAACGCAGTCAAGAACCGTAGCATATCCAGAAAAGGAGATCATTGAAGTCTCCATCTTCAAGTCAGGGACTTGAAAAAGGCTTTCATCAAACAACAACTTCTTGCAGTTTACATTCTACGATCACACTCCAGTTTTTTCCTTCCCTCTAATTAAGTGATAGGGGTTTTCTTTGTGTGCTGATATTAATAGCGGGTAGGAAGAAGAGACCTGGATATCACGAAGTGCAACTACAAAAATACGACCGCATAATACGATCGTTTTCAAACAACCATTGCCAGTTGAAATTATATAACCGCAGTTGACATATAACGAATAATAATAATAATCATTATAATGTATTATGAATGGCTAGTCAAACTTGGAAAAAAGGATAAATTACCCGGAAGACCATCTCGACACTATAGACAAAATCGATTTTAAACACCAATTATTCTCGGTTTTTCTTCGGCGCTCTGAACGAAATATATTGTTATTGATTATTACTTCGGAGCGGCCGTTCTGCTGATGTGCTGTGGGCAGTATAGTACACGAATAATTTTGTGATTCTATACTGTTCCACAAAAGAGCAGCTGGTTTTAATTCGAGCTGGGGGAGACTACTAACCAAAGTCGCCACCTCCTGTTTGAAAGAAACCAAAAATGAATGGGACTGCTAAAATGAAATAACTACATTTACGAGCTGAGAAAATGAAATAAGCATGGAAATTCTTCTTGCTGCTTGGTCGAGAGATCTAGAGAGAGATGTGAATTACAGGTTTCACGCTTGTTAAACTCAGCTCGCAAACATGACTATAGTTTTGGTTTGTTTTTACCTTGGCATTTTTATAAATTGCTATATTAAAATTGAGCACCGGGATCAATGGCATGTCAATTATTTGTATTGAAGACTGTTACGAATTACGCCGGCAGTCTGAGAGGCTGACACTCCTTTGCTGCCGTCTAAGAATGAGGTTGTCCAACCTGTTTTGTGGAATAAACTGATTGATAAATCTCTTTTTTAGGTCTAGCTGATCAATGATACTACTAGGCAATCCTTAGAAAGCCGATCTAGGAAACTTCTTTTGTTTACATCAAACGTAGTTGATTAGCCGGATATATATTCAATACGAATAGCTTTGCGAAATATGACAGTACTTTCATTGAACGAACCCGAATCACAAGTAGACGACATACAACCACAGAAAACTTTGAATAGTCTGAAGCAGTGGCTTTTTGCTCGAATCACTTTTTTTCTGAACACTGGTTATTAAAATCGCAGCATCATCGGGCCAGTGAAGGGAATAATGTCTCTGGACAGTCTCTCCGGAGCTTGGTCTCGAGCATACTCTCCACATTTAGCAAAGGCCTTTCTTTGGCAATTACGGTATTTCATTATTATTATTATTATTATTTGTTATATATCAAATATGGTTCATTTACTCCTTAGACGTTAGCAGCCAGCTATGATCGCCGGGAGACTGGAATTCCTTACTGGTGCTGATTGTCTAAACGGCCTAGATGGTTTTTTTCAATCTATCCTTACATAGTCAGCCCAAATTGAAAATTATTACCCGGAAGACCCTGATGTTAAAACACCCAAACTCTCGTCGCCCGCCATTTTTCGTTCTTCACCTCGATATCCATATCATTTGGGATGGAAAATCGTAAGCACTGATTTACGGCTATTTATAGTTACAGAGCTGTTTTCGCACTTTACTCTGACGGGAGCGACGTATCGTCGCTTACCCATCGCCCGTTCGAAATAAATGCACAAAAGAAATCTGCTCAGATGAAAAAACCACATTTGCGAGCTGAAGAAATAAAACAAGCATGGATATTCATCTCGCTGTTTGGTCGAGAGATCTGAAGCGAAATGTGAATTGCAAGTTTCATGCTTTGTGAAGTCAGCTCGCAAACATACACATACAGTACATGTAGCTCTTTTGTTTTGAGGTTATTTTGCCTTGGCTTTGTATTATTGCTATGTAGAAATTGTCAATGGCGAAGTCAATTACCTATGTTGAAGACTTGTAAAGAATTACGTCGGCGGTCTGAAGTTCGAGAGATTTGCAATCTCTTTGCTGGCGCCTAAGAATGGGGTTGTTCAACCTGTTTTGTTGGCAATAAACTGATTGATAAATCTCCTTTTCAACGTCCATCTAGATGGTCATTGATACTACTTGACACTATAGAAAGTCGTTCTAGGAAACTCCTTCAATTTATATATACATGTACATGTTTGTAATTGATTAGCCAGATATATATTCGCAATCACTTTGCGAAACGATAGTTTTCACTGAACGAGACCAAATCACAAGTAGGCGACAGACAACCGCAGATATCTGTCGAAAGCCGTATCTACTCGCCGTTTCGAACTTCAATGTTGTTGGGTGTCCTTTTTCATCGAGGCGGCCCATCAATAATATCGAATCGTGACTGCGAGCTTGACCTTAAACTAACTCTCCTCCCTATATTATGTCAAATTCCACCTAAAGGGACTACAACAACCCCAGGTTTTCCCTTCCTCTAATTGAAGTGAGAGATTAGGATTTCTTTTTCTTTTTTTAAGTGTGTTGATTTATGTTAATAAGAAGGGTTACGACTCTCAATAGAACGAGTGAAAAAGCTTATCGTGATAATCAATACTTGACTGATATACCTGACTGGCGCGAGGGGGCCACGAAGCCAGCAGCAAGGTTCTATCAATTGAGTTGAACATTGAATTTACGTGCATGTCGTTTGTATGCTATGGAATAAAAGCTCGGTATCTATCAAGCACCTGATGATGAAAAATGATTACCCGGAGATTTCTGAAACCTGCATACATGTCGTATAAATGTGAAGTTTTCAAAACTCTCCCGTGTCTCTTTTTCTTCTTCCTTTTCTTTCTTCATCACACTAGTGTTCTGGTGGATCGTGCAAAAGTTTGCACCATTGTCTACCAAGCCTAAAGTCCAGACATTATTTGTTGTGGGCAAGTCTAGTTTCTAGTCTTGTCACGCAATAAGAGCAGCGCTGCCATTCGCGAAAAAAAACAGGACAAGAGTTCTAGTAGTTGGCTTATCTACATGGACAGTACACGAAATACCCTGTTTTTTTTGTTTGTTTTTTTTCAATTGAGCCTGCTAAAATGGAATAACGACATTTGCGAGTTTTGTGGAATTGCTATATAGAAAGCATGGAAATTCTGCCCGAGGTTTGGTGTCGAGAGAGCCAAACAGCGATGTGAATTTACAAAGTTTCATGCTTTTTTGAACTCAGCTCGCAAACATGACTAGGCTAGCTTTTCGGTCACTTTTTTTTCATGTATTAATATTATGGTTTTTAGATACAATCGATTACTGGTAAAAGCTAGCTTCGATGCGGAGACCTTGTTAAGAGTTACATCGGTGCGAGCTGGCGACCCCTTTTTTTTTGGCTGGCGCTCAAGTTACCACTGAAATTTAAGCACTGAAATGATAAACTATGTGTACGCTAGATAATAACTTGGAGCGTCTTGTTCCTGAATTTACACTGCTCTTGGTCATCCGTCAACAATTGGCTAGCGCTAATTTGTATTTTTGTAACGAACGTAACATGATTCTCAGCTTCCCCACATTGGCTCCAACGGTCGTATCCGACTGGAGATATGTACGCCAGGATTTGCTTTCAACGGTTAGGCATCGACCGACCGGCTTTAACGCACCTTTACTGTCAAATACATACGCTACTCTACCCCTTCGTCTTAGGGAATGTGGCTCGCGCGGGAGAGAGCTTGGAACCATTACGTTACCAAACGCACACAGATCCCAAGGGGATCCTTAGAAGATCTCGACCAGGTTGGGAGGGAAAATGTCGTCAAGACCATATATGTAGGCCATCTTAGACAATCAGCACCACTAACGAACTCTGGTCTCCTGGCGATTTTAGCTGGCTGCTGCTAACGTCTAAGGTGTATATGAAAAACGATAGTTGAGATATAACAAGAATAATAATAGTAGTAATAATAATGAAAAGTGAGTGCCCGGAAAATTCTGGAACTTTTCTAAAAGTTTTAAAAACACTCATGTCTCTCTCAATTTTCTCTCTCTTTCTTTCTTTCTTTTCTTTCTTCACCTCACGAGAGTTTCGTGAATGGTACACATATTTGCTCCCGAATCTAAATTTATTGTTGTTGGCTACTCTTAGCCACGCAATAAAGCGCAGCTTCTACATACTGTATGTTCTTATCAATGATTAATCTACAGCAAAAAAAAGAACGGGACATGAGTTCAAGTAGTTGCCAAGCTTAGCTACATGGACAAAATCCACGAAACCCTGTTATTTTTTTTTCAATTGAACCTGCATAAATGAAATAACAACATTTGCGAGTTGAGAAAAGATATATATATATAAAGCATGGAGATTCTGCCCGAGGTTTGGTGTCGAAAGAGCTAAAACAACAGCGGTTGTGAATTATAGGTTTCATGCTTTATTTGAAGTCGGCTCGCAAACATGAGTAGCTTTTGGGATGTTGATTTTTGTATGAAGTAACCTTGGCTCTTTTATGTATTCAAATGATACTGTTTGTTTTTAGAAATGAAATTGATTAATGGGAAAGACCTTGTTGAAGACCTGTTTGAGTTGTTACACCTCCTGTGCCTGAAGTACGTGAGGCTGGCCCTCCCTTTTTTTGGGGCAGGCCAGTCTTACGATCGAAATTCATGCACTGATAAAACTACGCCCAGATAACCAATGCGCGGAAGCCAATTGTTGACAGATAAGCGATGCGATGTAATTTAAGCATGCTTTTTTAAAGCTCCATATCAGCTTCGGTTCAAGAATATCGAGTCGAGTTGTTGTCAAGCGCTAGTATTTGTGGTGGAATTTACCACCCTACGGTATTCAGAGTCCAGTGTGTACTAACTGTAGACATCAAGGCCTCTTTTCAAGCGTGAGTGCGAACCATGAATTACCTTCTGTCGGCCAAAACTGAAGAGAAAAAAAAAAAAAAAAAAAAAGGAGAGATTCAAAGCCGCTATTGTACTGTGTAGCTGGCTTTTTCTGATACCCCCGTGATGTTCCTTCCCTGTTAAAGTTATGTATACGTAATAAGTTTTGAACCTGTGTGTTTCTTTCAGGCTTTATCAACTTCTGTCTGCTTTAATATCAATGATTGTCAAGTTGAGGCCCCCTGCTGCTTAGAAAACAGTCTTGAACTGGCGCATATACAAGTAGTCAGGCAGGTGCTCTTCGACGGCCTGTCTGATTTCCTTGACCTGCTCGGGAGAGTACTTGGCAGCCCAGGCCTGCTCCCAGGCCGGGAAGTCGACCGAGAAGTCGGTACTGGTTGACACGGAGCCGCCGGTGGGCGAGCCCCTGTTGTGGCCAAACCCTTTGCTGTTGAGAGCGTCATCGTGGAACCCCTTCCACTTTGCAAACATGTCGATTTCTTCCTTGTTGTTCTCCTTCCACTCGAGCATGCTGGGGTCATAGGGGATGCCGGACTTTTCGCACACCCTGCGGATGACGGGTTCCGGCTCGCGGCAGAGGTCTTCGCTGTCAATCACGAGGAGCTCCGAGCCCGCGGGCGCTGTGGCTTGCAGGTGCTCGTACAGAATGCGCAGCTCGCGGATGCCGACCTCGGAGCTTCTGAAATGGTCAAACCCGGTGCGCTCGCTCAGAGGCGGGATGCAGCACCGGTAGTACGAGGGCACGGCGAGATGTGGAGAGCGCAGCAAAAACACAAACGTCATCGGGCTTAGCACAGTGGTGGGCACCACCGTAGGGTTTTTGTCAGCACCGCGCGCGGCTGACGCTTTGCTTTGTGAGGCGGCGGCGGCGGCGGCGGCAGCGCCAAACGAGGGTGCAGTTGTGACGTTGCCCGCTTCACAAGTGTTTGTGTGGACATTGTCGCGGGCGTACCACTCTTCCTTTTCCGGGGGGATGATGTATTGTGCCATGTCCTTGATCACAATGACGGGCTCCACGCCGTCCTTCTCCTTGGTGAGCTCGCCGGCCTGTCTGACGGCCGCCTGGATGTCTTCGACGACGCTGCGGTATGTTGTGTGGGAGTACGGGCTGTCGTTGCACTCCTTGTCGGAGAAGCGGGTGGACATGCGCTCAGGGCCGAAGTAGAAGGCGTCGCCAAAGGGTTCATGGACACAGATGGTGTCGTGCTTTGAACGGGTCAGGAAGGCGCGCTCCAGGGCGGTCGAGGTGGATCTTGGATGCGTCGCGATGAAGAGCATCTTGGGCTGTGCCTCGGTGTGCTGCGAGGCAACCCCAGCAGGCATGGTAAAATAAGAGTGAGCGGTAGTAGCCATTGTGTGAATATGTGTGAATTCAAGAGAAAGAGCGAGTAGCAGTCTTTTTTTTTCTTCAAGAAATCAGGTCTCAATAATGTGTCCTTTGGTCGTCCTTTTATACCTTTTTGTTTTCACCAAAGGCCAGACATGATGGCCCTTTGAGCGGAAGAAGATTTGACCAAGTACCCGTGTCCCTTGCGAGCCAGACGCTTGTACCGAATACCCTGTTTTAACATCCGCATTAATTTTTCGTTTTCTTTTTTTTGTGTTATTTCTTTCTTTCTTTCACTGTGTATGGAGTTTGGAGTCGCGACACATTCATGTGTTCATCTCAAAGTTGTTTACCTGCGCAATGGCCGCTAACTCGATGTTTGTTTGCTGTTTGGACTTCTTCACCAGCACGCTTTGCTCGTCGTAATACGCCACTGGTTTCATGCCCATTTTGTGCCCTAGTAGTACTCTGCTTGCAGTCCCTGTTCAAGCATTCATCCTGAAAATTACAAGCCACAATTTGCGTACTAAAATTTTTCATTCAGGCTTCTCGGTACCTTAATACTCTGACGCCACAACTAGCCACGCGGGCGCATAAACATGGCTAATGCCGGTGATGATCTCCGTGTGGGTGACAAATAACAATATTCAAAGTTGCAAGCGCTTCCCTGGTGGCTCGTCGACGGGCCTTTGGAGATTTTTTCTTTCGTTCAACAACAAATTCAAGCCACAATAATTCTCCATGACGAGTGTGAACGAGAGTGGTAGCAAGGTACCCAGGTACCAGACCCGTTTGAATTTATCGAATTATCGATTGATTTTCATGAAAAACTTAAATCCCCGTGCCACTCACTGGTACCGTCGCCTTATGGCCCCCTCACCACGCGTACCTTCCACCATCGATCCATGGATATCGTACTCTCCACCGTGGCTGGAGTAGCAGCACAGCTGAGCATATGTCCAAACGCTGATCAAGACTGAATCATTAGCCGAGCAAAGAATCCCAAGTTTTCACACTCATAACAACTGCAGCTGTTTGAAACACTGCCAGTCCTTCCATCTGTTGTTGGCTGCCGTCAGATGTTGGCGAGAATCCCAGCATGGCACAGGTGGCACCCAGTGATAAATCTAAAACGGTACCGTCCACGTTGGCGCCCTTCGCACAGTACTTGAATCTTTTTGGTCTTTTGGATTTCAAAGTTTTTCCCTTAAAACTCAAACGGCCTCCAGCCACAGACGTAAACAGCCACATGTGGCGTCTCCCTTCGTCACCGCGGACGCGTTTCAATATATAGTATTCTCAGCGCTACTCAAGCAGTACATGTAGTACCAACTATACGCCATACTAGTAGTATGTCACTGCTCGTAAGCGCTTGTTCATGAACGTTTGACGTCTTTTTCTTGTATAGGCAGCTCCATTTCCTGATATACTATATCCTCCAAAAAGTTTCACCCAAAAAAATAAAAATAAAAATTTCAAAAAAACTTTTAATTATCCCAAGCGCTTCTATCAAACTTTGAACCTTACATACAATGCCAATATTGTTGACCTGGAGATTCATCGATACATCCAATCCATTTTTTTTAAAAAAAACCAATCTACTTGTGCTCTTCCACTCTTCTGAACAAAAGTGCGTCTATTGATGTTTGTCGTATATATTGGTTGGTCTGTACTTTAGTAGTATGAACCAATCATGCAGTAAAGCTAGCGCGCTCTAGCTTAGGTACCTGTGAAATCTAACTACATAAGCAACACGCAAAAGAAAAATAACTTTTAATTATTGTTCAAGTAGCATTTTTTGAACAATGGGGTTGATCAGTCTTATAGACACCTGGGATCAGAGAACAGTATGCAAATACTGACAATATTACAGCTGTACTAAAGCATGCACATTTACGTACTCTAATTCCAACTCACACGACCAGTAATCGCAAATGGTCCTCGCCTTGAAAATTGTTTGAAGAAAAGATCATGAATGAATTAGATAAATATTTTTTTTTATATATATAACCGTTTACTCAAGGTCCTTCTTGAGAGTACCCATGAAAGCGTTCTTCTCAGCAGGGGTCTGGAAGCGACCCTTACCGAACTTGGAGGCAGTGTCGATCCACTTGAGCTGAACCTTCTCAAGGGCACGGCGGGAAGTGTGGACCTTGAGGGACTTTCTGAGGGTGACGACTCTCTTCTTGACACCGGGGATGGAACCCTTGAGGATGACAAAGTCGTTCTTGATCTCACCGTATCTGACGAAACCACCCATGGGGGTGATGGTCTTCTTGGTGCGGTCAAACTCGGTGGAACCGTTGGACTCGTCATCGCCACGGCCAACTCTGTAGATCTTGTGGTTGACGGACGTTCTGTGGTGGTAACCGTTCTGACCAGCACGGGCAACAGTCCACTGAACGTGGGAAGGATGCCAAGCACCGATACAGGCGACCTTTCTCAGACCACGATGGGTCTTTCTGGGAAGCTTGGTGGTACCCCATCTGGCGGTAACACCCTCGTAACCGTGACCCTTGGTGACGGCAATGACATCGACGTTCTCGTCCTGCTCAAAGACAGAGGCAACATCAATTGTCTTCTCAAAGTGAGCCTTGGCGAAAGCAACCTTGTCGGCAATGGAGCCACCGTTGATCTGGATCTCAGCAAGGTGGGCCTTCTTCTGGCCAAGGGGAGTCTTGCGGATCTGGGTGTGGGCAAGAACGCGGACAACGGTAGCGTACTTGTTGATTCTCTCGAGCTCACGCTCGACAGCAGCACCGCCCTCAGCGTACTTCTTGGCGTACTTGGTGAAAGCCTTCTTCTTGGACTTGTACCAGTTCTTGTAGAAGCGTCTCTTGACCTCATCAGAAAGATGCTCGGCCCAGACGGTGGTGAGGGATCTAAGACCACGGGGAGTCTCAATGTAACCAACAACACCGACAACAACCATGGGGGGAGTGTCGACAACAGTGACGGCCTCAACAACCTCACGCTTGTCCATCTTGGAGCCACGTCTGTCGAGATCACGGACGGTGGTGGTCATACCAGCCTTGTAACCAAGGAAGGCGGTAAGGCCAACAGGCTTGGTCTTGTCGTCCTTGGGGAAGGACTTCACCTTTCCTCTGTGGCGGGCAGCTCTCTTTCTGGGCAGGAACCCGAGAGATCCGTGTCTGGGGGCTTCGAACTTTCTGTGAGACATCGTTAATAGTGTAGGAGTTGTCGAACGGAACACACGATGAAGAAAGGGAAAAGGGAAAGGAAAAGAAAAAAAAATTTTAGTATACACTATTTCGCCAATACTTTTCGCGGCCCACAATCAACGGTTTACCCTGAAATTTGAAATTTGGCTGAGGACCTGTCCAACAGCGTTGTCGAAGTATGAGTGGCTTCCTATTTAGGAAATCCTTCACTTAGGGCTTTAGGGCTTTTCCTCAGAAATCTAACAGCCTCCTCCACGTTTTATTCAACTACCGTCAAGTTGTTGATAGTGCATGAACATGGCGGGGGAATTGGAGGTTCCGAGCACAGATTCAATCATTCACCATTTGGCAAAATAAAACATTACATACATGCTAAATAAATTACATCAATTCCTCGTAGCAGCGGCGTTCTGTCTGAGCTTAGCAGCAGCAAGCTCGTCCTTAGCGGCATTCTCGCGTGCTGTCTTGAGAACTTCCAAAATGTCCTTCAAGCCAGACTTCCAGCCCTCCAATTTATTAGAAACTGCCTTCCAATCATCTGCGTCAAATTTGCCAATGGGGGTAGCGCCATGCAAAGCAAAGCTCTGAGTTATTTGGGAGAGGCGGCCTTCAATTAGACCAGCACGAATAGTGTCAATAACCCACATCTCAACATCCTCAACAGGGACATCAATGGCATTGGCAAATACCGTGTAAGGAATGGTTCTTTGGGTAGCATGTGAAGCGACTTTAGCCAAAGCAAGAACACGAACTTTGTGTTCAAGCTTAACTGGATCGATTTTATTATCAGTTAAGAACTCGCTATTCTTGTTCTGGAAGTCCTTGAAGGCAGCGTAGTCACCGGTCGCAACAGTCTCAAGAAGATGGAACAAAACAGCTTCGGAAAGTTTAAGATTCTGAACAGGTTCAAGGGCGAATAGTTCATCAAAATCATATACTGAGTCGAGTACGATAGCAGTCTGAACAAGTTTGCTGGTCAGCGGGAATGTGGAGCTCTCAGCAGAAACGACAGCAGACAGCAAGTACTTGTAAGCCGTCAAATCGTCATGTGAAGATGTTAACAGGGTACTGATTTTGACGAATAGGTCTCTTGTATCGTCTTCCGAAACATTCCACTCCTTGAGTCGCTCTGGGAGATGCTTGATCTGAGAAACCACCAGGCCGATGTTGTTCGTTGCGGCAGCAGAGTCCAGAATGGCCAAAAACACCTGGTATCTGAGAGGAGACGAAACAGGCAAGATGTTGAACATGTTTGTCAATACTGCCAGGGACAAGATTGGACCATTTTTGTATGTCGGTGGGTTAGAGAGATTCTTGAGCACGATGGGGAGAATTGTAGTGAGATCAGACGAAAAGGTGAGAATGTGGAGGACTAAGTTGTATTGGGCCTCAAACTCGCGCTCAGGGGCCTGCGAGAGCACTGCGCTTCGCTCGGCAACAGCTTTAAAAATCTCTTCCTGCTGAGGTGTCGCTTCCTCGCCGTCTTCTACAAGTCGCTCGGAGATGAAAGAGTAGAAAGACGCGCTTTCCTCTGCTGGCGGATCAATCTGATCAATGTAATTTGCGAGGTCTTCGACCAGGTCCTTGAGGACACCGTCCACTACCATATAGTTCTGTACGTAGGCCATTCTAATTGATGCTGTTCGAATCGTGGTGGTGATGAATTTGCAAGTTTTTCAGAAGCCCAAATCGGTGAGTGTGGTTCCAGACCTAACCCTGCTTAACTTTGAAATTTAGCGATGCATGTCCAAATAATTAGTTCTCACAATTACTCAGCCCATGCACAATCATAGTGTCCCTGCCCAGGGCTGGCAGTCTCGTCTAATAAGTCTTCACGAACTGGACAGGTTAAGGCTTAGCAGCTTGATCCTAGACCTTGTCAAATAGTACTGCAAGATAACTCCCATCTTTGCACCTGTAACCTCCAGACATCCACAAGCGCCGTGAGATCTAAGGCAAGCATGCTTCAATTTCAATCCATCAAGCTTCAGTCCATAAGGCTGCTAAGTGCGAATCAAAATATAAGACTATCATTATTATATTTTTAACTAATGTTCCGCGAGGATCTTAGCTAGCTGCTAACGTCTAAGGATATAAAAGCCATAGTTGATGTATCCAGACGTCTTAGCAGCCAGTCGAGGTCTCCAAAAAGGTGATTGAAGTTTGTTAATGGCGCTGATCGTCTAATAGACATTTCCTCTCGAACTGGGCTTTATTAAATCAACTTCATATTCATCCCTAATATATACTCATGCAAAATAAAACAAAAATATCAACAAACTAAAAACAAAAAATTTTACATGTGGCAGCTGCGGCAGTCCATAACCTCAACAGAGCGGTTGAACTTCTGAGTGGAGGGAGGAACGTCAATGGCAGGGTTCTTGCTGAAGAAGTCATTGGGAGTCAACATGATGCTCATCATCTCAACAGGCATGACAGGGAAATCCTCCACACGAGGGTGATGAGTGAGACCAAATGAGTGCCATAGGACAACATCCTCGTTACGGACCTTCTCCTTACGGTCAACAGCGTCTTGAACACCGCCAACTTCCTTGGGGGATTGGTTGGTCCAAACACCACCGGCGTAGAACTCGTTATCCTTGTACTTAGTAACCCAGAAGTGCTTGGTGGCAAAGGCAGCACGCTTGCGGGCAACGGAACCTTCCTGAGCCATCAGCAAAGCAGTAGGAGCTGCGTGCAACTTGTAGGCGACATAGTGACCAGAAATGGGGTTCTTAATGTTCTCGTTGACGATCTTCACGTAACGGTTAACAGCCTGGTTAGCCATGAGGGTGGTGGACTCCTCAACATATTCAGTATGATTGTGGAAACCAGTTCCCTTGGGGTTGTTGGCGTCCCAAGGAACAACCTTGGTATCGCAGTAAGCCACAGTATTCTTGTGACCGTCAATGGCAGGGTCCATGCGCACGGAGAAAATGTGCTGATGGGCGGTGGCCAAGACGGAGGGAGAAACAATGGTTCCCCACTTGCTGGACTTGCCGCCATCAATGTACTGAGTAGAGACAATACCGGTAGCACGGATTTCGAGCTTGATGCCGGCAGCCTGATCCAGGTGCCATGCAAAGATGTACTCGTAGTTACCAACGGTCAGAATAGTCTGCAGAACCAAGATACGGCGACGGGTAATGGTAGGGACGTTAGTGCGGTAGTTGGTGTGCTTCCAAGCAATGCCATCATCCTGCTCGTGCATGCAAATAACGTTCTGCTTGGTAAAGACAGTTCCTGTGGGCTCAACAAGGTTTCCGTTGAAGTACTTGATGGTTCCCAAACAGTCGCAGCCAAGAGAGAGCTCGTTAGCGCACTTGCCACCACCACAGTCACCAAAGTCAAAGGCCATCTTTCTGTGAAGAGGAGGGCGGGGGTCACCGTAAGGAACGGCCATCTCGGAAACGGAAAGTCTGTAAAAGGTAGAGCGGCCATCAAAAGACAGATCGTGGAGGACCATTCCTTCACGAGGAGTGAATCCAACTCTGAATCTCCACTTCTGCCAAGTTACAAGGTTACCGTCGAGAGTAAAAGATGCTCCATCGGGCTGAATAACATTGTAAGCCTTAAGATCATCGCGGAGAGATTCCTGGAGATCAGGGTGGTACTCGCAGGGAGCGCAAGAGTCAAAGACATTCTTTCCTTCGACACGGGTATTGTAGTTGAATCCTCTGGCATCGTCGTTGTCGTCACCAGTTGCACACCAATCAAGGCGAACAATCTTCTTCTCAAGGACATCGTAAACTGGAACGAAGGGAACTGGGAAAGCATACATGTTGGAGTCCTGATGGTTGGTAGCGGGGTTGCGGCAGTAGACAAGCATCTGGAGCAAACGGGGCATGTCGCCCTCTTCATCACAGCCATACATCCAACCGTCAACAGTGAGAGCTTCTTCCTTGCCTTCGAGGCCGCACTTCTTGATGGCATCCTTGACGATAGGGTGAGCCCAGGCCGCCTTCTCAGCGGCAGCAGCCTCCCAGGGATCAATAGGAGGGTGCGAGCCCTTGGGGAGGTAGACTTGGTTCAGAATCTTAGCGGTATCCAAGTTAATCCAGAGCTCCACGGCACGCTTCTCTTCCAAAACGTAGAAGATAGCATGGCAAACTCTGGGGGGAGGAGTGGCAGAGCGGCCAGCCTTCTCTGCCGCAAGGAATGGAACCATAAGCTCCTTGGGAGGCTCATCTCTCTCTACCGTCTTGATGTGGAGAAGCTTTCCATTGAAGGCATTCTTGATGATGGCAACTGCCTTCTGCAATTCAGAAACAGTAAGTTGGTCAAAGGGATGAGGGGCCATTATGAATGTGTGTGTGAGTGGGTGTAAAGGGAGATGGAAGTGAAGATGAAGGAGAGGCTTGACTCTGGAGAATCCGTCGTCTTTTTATACTTTTTAGAGGAAGTCATCGAGGGGATGTTAGAAAACGCCGTAATGAAGTCCAAGAGTGGTTTGAGAGCGCTGGTCGGCTATTTGGTCTGTTCTATGGTACTAGAGTTATTTGGCTGGGGAAATATGATTACGCATGTACCTTCCCTCAAAGGCAAATTTCTGAAGTCACCTATGCTGACTTTGCCGGAATCTACTACAATTCTAGACTCGTCAATCACATTAATGGCGGCGGATTTTTCTGCCCCACTAACCTTGGAACGTCCTCGAGTCGTACGACACGATGGTGTTTGATTAAGACCTTCTCGAACTACGGGTCTCGGATGTGTGATCATTAGAAGTGAAATATCCAGAACAAGGCACTAGCCCTTTTTCTGCCAAGCGCGGTGCTTTTTTATAGTGTGCAACGGCCATCAATTAAGGTTGATTCCGAACAAGCTTGCCCTCAAATGTTAGCACTGTGAGCCCATCTACGGAGAGAATCAGGAATTGATCTCAGGATGTTGTCTTCTTTCAGATGCTGCTCATTGGACTCTCGTTATGGACTGATAACTGAACTTTTACTGCTGCATCAAATCCGTTTAGTTTTGGCGGCGCTGATTGGCGGTTCAAATGTTTTTATCGGACCGAGCTGCAAGATAGCGCCAACGTCGTTCTTTGAAAGGCTCTCCGGCTTTTTCGTTTTACTGCTGGCGTTTCCCACTGTTCAATGATATTCACTGCGGTTCTTGGTTGATTAAGCTTCTCTTATTACATAGTTACACTCGGAGGTAATTGCCGCAAGGACTAGCCTGGGACGGGGAGACCTGAGGGCGGACATGATCTTCCTAAAATGGCCACACCATCCGACGCCCTCCAACTTGAAGGGTCCAGAATGCCGTTTGAAGTTTTTTCACAGGCACTCGAGACGGGCTGTTGAGGGGGGTGTGGCTGGTGGCTGACAGTTGCCACGCGCTGGAGGCACTTTGCTCGAACTCGAGGCCGGATAGACTTTCCGTAACGTATGCGGATGGGGGAATTCTCGTGTCATGGAGTCACGCACGGTGCGTGTTTTTCTTTCTTCTCCAGCTCTTCTCAGTCATTCGCACTCATTTTTTTTTCTTCTAATAGGAATGTCCATGCGAGAAACAACCTCAAGCTTTGCAAATATGGCGCGTAAGCGACACAATTGATTGAGAGCAATAAAACGTCATTAGTCAGCTTTGTGTAAGCACATATGACACGCATATTTTGTCTCCACACAACAGATAACTCGTAATCTCAAACCCTAACCGTATCACAGGGTATACAACTATCTTGCCCTTGCAACTTCATACTCCAGGCTCTGGATCAGCACAGGCTAGCTTTCGCATTGAATACCATGAACGATTCCACTTCGGACGCAAAGGAGGCAGCGCCCGACGAACCGGAACATGTAGCTCCTAACAAAAGCATTAGTAGCATCAACATGCTTAAAGAGGATACTCGTTTACCATCTCGTCCAGGCACAAACAATAGTACTAGTAGCTTGTCTGATGTGCTCCATACCGGCGAATCTAGGCACTCACGAGTAAAAGGCATACTGGGCAGGGTATTACAAGCAATAAGCGGGAATGACGTTTACCAAAACGACAGTGAGATCAATTTGAGCGCACTTGCTTTACCTCCAAGAGCTCTTAGTGAGCGGCAAACAGTATCTAGGTCAAGGCCCTTGATGCTAACGGATCAAGATATGGACAAACTGCGTCGGCATAGAAAGCAAGTACGAAAGGATAGGAGACGAATGTGCTGCTTTTGCCTTTATTCCAATGAAGCAGACAATGGACTAGGAGCCCCTCGTGATATCGAGTGTATTGATACCCCGACTCCAAGATACCAGGTAGAGATACCTACACAAGGACCATACTTGAATGTGGAGGGACTAAATACCCCAAGATCGGGGCGATCGTTTTCAGCACAGTTCCTTGGACCTAAATCGGACTTTTACCATCGTCCAGATCACCACGCATTTCCATACCAGACAGCTCAGCTACCAAATGGCCAAGCCAAAATAAGAATGCCACTACACCGAAACAATTACCTAACGGAGGAGCCGGTCGTCGACTCATATCGCGTCCTCTTGACGCACATGTCCAGTAATATTGGAAAGATGGGCTCTATGAGCAGCGCATTTTCGAAAATCAAGTTTCATACCGCTCAAATTGGGCCTAATGAATTGAACTACTTTAATACAGGACAAATAGCGCCTTTAATGACTAAAGAAATTCAGCAGCAGCTGCAAGCACCGTACGAGACAAGGAACTCTGCCGAACTTTCAGTATTACCCCAGTCATCAGCTTTAACGAAGCACTCCCGTATTGGCCTCGCGGCAAATGATGTGCGATTCAAGCCAATGCTATCATTTGAGTATGCTGGCCCTGCTTTTAACCAACGTCTCGTCGGCATTCTTTGGTATTTGTTTGAAGAGTACATGATGTTTCCAACTCGTGCCAGCCAGATAACAGAAAAAGACCTGACCGTGAATGACTTTTTAAAAGTTAACTATGCATTTTGGGAGTATGTTGGAGCTCTTTTAAACACACTAGTTAGACGGGAATGGCTATTTGACTATCTAGTGATTGTTCTTTTAGAATTCCCGAAAGCTGCAGGACGCGCACAGTCATCTGGAGGAAGCGTCGAAGCGGACTCTTATACGATAAGTGCAAGTATGGCTGATTCTCTACGTGCCATTAGAACATCCTGTTATCTTATATGCAAGCTCTTTGACTCTAAGCATGATTTGCAAGAAGTGATTCGGTTTCATGAAGCGCCCACGGGTAGTATATCTTGTTTTAGCCGAATGCTTGAATTGTGCAAGGAAGAGGAAGGCGTAGGCCCAGCAACCCGACTGGCGATGACATATGTGTTTTCAAGAATCAGAGTACGCGCAGAAATGATAAAGAGTCTAACGCAAATGCGAGAGCAGGATGTGGACTACTTCAGAGTGCATCGAATCACGCTTAGATCATTTTCAATGGTGTGGTTGAAACTGGTACTTTTGCAGGAAGAGAAGGAAAATGAAATTATTGAGGGTATTGAAGAAGAAGAACGGGACATTGTAGACGAAAATGAGGCGAGACAGCTTGCCATCAATGAGGCGCGGACGGTGATTGCATTGGAGCACAATACCACAATCAGAATGCTTTATTTCCAGCTATTCCCGGAGTTTAATACCAAGTACCAATACAGGATTTCATTTCCCATGATGAGCTAACAAAAATAGTTTTGCGAGATACTCGTTTTCTCGGACATTCAGTTTATTGGAGCTACTGACAAAGATTCACCACGTGCCAAAGCTGTTGCTTGGTGACAATGTGAATATGGAAGATGAAAATGCGACAACGTTTGATCCTATTTCGTGTATGTTACATTCTAATGAGCGGGGAAACTTAGTGAGCTAACTATTATTTATCAAGACGAGGACTTGATTCTGAATACTGTTGTTACGCGTGGAGTTGGTCGCGCTGGAAACATGTCGACCACTCAGTCGGACTCGGAAATAAACGAACAGGAATTCAGGCGAGAGCAGCAACTCCAACTGGCCGTGAGGCACAAGAATCCGAGCTGGGGTTGTTTTTAGAATAGATTGATCTGTAGTTGAATTGCTTTATCCTAATTAAGTTTTGAACTGAACGAGTGAGTATAATTCATGGTAGTCATGACTATTTGTTTCATTGTTTTTGTTCCTTAAGTGGGAGCCGAGTTTGAGCTGGACAGTATACCAAATTAATTCACCAGGAACTATCTTACATGTCCTTCAATTCAAATTGTCTCGTTTTCTGTGCTGTTTTTATTATTATTATTATTATTTGTTATATGTCAACTGCGGTTTACGTACTCTATAGACGTCTTTTTTTCAATAAATAGCGATTTTTTTCAATAGCAAGATTATATATAACCAAACTACTTATTTGCTCCGAATATCTTTCCAACTTAATCCTAAATAACAAACAAACTTAAATAATAAACAAAATACACATACACATACACATCAGTCACTTGATATTGTTCCAATCGCAACCCTTTTTTAGGGTTCAGCAACAGGGGACCTCATCAATTTAGCAAGCCGGTTTAGGATCATTCCTTTGCCGGCCAAGCGATTCGGTTTAGTTCTGATTCGAGTTTAACCGCTCAATAATCTCTCTGCTCCGATCAACTGGCCGGCCCTGTGGACTCGTGATAGCAGGCTTCTTGTTCACGTTGCCCATTATGAATCCTCCGGCTGTCGTCATGGGCCCATACCCCTGGTGCGCCTGCTGCTGGGGAGTCTGTTGCTGGGGAGGCTGTTGTGGGGTCTGGTACTGCGACTGGTAATCGAAAATGTTGGTGGTCGTTAGCGAACTGGGCCGTCCGAGGCCACCGCTCCCGTTGCTATGCATGCCAGACCCAGCGTCTGTTGCTGGCCGGACGCCAGGCGCGGCGTTGGAATCTTCCAGGCATGCCCAGCCGTTTGGGGCAACAACGTAACATAGACTGCTTCCCAGCGCACTCGACGCTTCGGCAACGCCAAACATGTCTTTGAACTTTTTTTGGCACGCGACAGCGGGGATTCGTTTATTGCGTTCACGTGTCAGTTCAGATGAGATATATTTCCATTTTGCGCGTTCGCCGTGTTCCAGCAGATCCCGCAGCGTCTCAATGTCATCATTGTCCCAGTACGCGATATCGGCAATGGGTCCAGTCTGCTGGCCCATTCCAGCAGGGGCAGCTGGCTGTTGTTGTTGAGAGTGGGGGAGGATGCCGGCCAACTGAGACTGTTGAGCGTGTTGTGGCACCGAGGACGAGGACGAGGACGATCCAGGCTGGCCGCCGTTTGTGAGATAGTTGTAGCGATCCAAAACGGGTACGGTCTCAGTACAGCCTGCCTCGGCTGCGATTTCACTCCACGCCTTGCCTAATTTTTTGCCTTGTAGTATTATCTGATCCTGATCGGCAGTGAATGTTGGTTTGGCCCCTACTTGGGTCTGTCCTTGGTTTCCTCCAGCGGCAGATTGGTACCCTTGGCCTGCCATTTGGGGTATTCCCGAGCTTGGCTGTCCGTAGTTCATTCTGGCGGCGTTCTGTGGAATTTTCCAACTTTTGAGTTTTTTGCGTTTTTGTTTTTTTGTGTTTTTTTCTGGCCGCCACTTTATGGTAGACGCGTGGCTTTAGATTTCACTAGTAGGAAACTGAGGTTGGCGTGTGTCTGCTTTACAGTACAGTACTATAAAGAGCGGTGCAAGGGGAAAAAGAGTAAAAAGAGAGTACACTAAATGTAGAGTGAACAATGTGGGGACCTTTGGCTTTTAGCAGTAAGGACGCCACGTTTTGCTGTGCAGCGAGATATACACGTTATGCTAATTTTGCAATGCTCGTTGCTCTTTCGATATCTTTTTATGCGTCAACGGCTTGGCTGCGAAATTGATGTTTTTGCAGTGGAAGACTTGACTGACCGTGGCCTTGGTGCCTTGATCCAGATGGGTTGTCTGAGGTACTGGAGTTGCGTTGTTGAGCTATAAGACGCGTTTACTCTTCTCGTTTCCTATCGCGTTACAAATGTTGTTTCCTTGTCGTATTTTTTTGTAGTTTGGTTGTTCTTTGTTTGTAGACAGGCAGGGCAATCCCGATTAGTGCCTGGGACGGAGAGAGACTGAACAGAAGGTGCCTGTTTTCCTCGTTTGGCCGCGGTGAGAGTGTTGGCCGTGGTATGGACGAAGTGACGGTGATTGGAATGAGAAGATCAGCAGCAACAGAAGGAAAAAAAGTCTTTGAGAAGTTTCTTTCCTCTGGCGGGTCGCATCGAAGCGTAAAATCGAGTGGTGGAACTGGTGGTGCTGCTGCCTGCTGACAAACATCCCCGTAGTGTACACAATGTGCCACACGTCCAGTACACAGTGCACCACATTCCGAAACAGCCAAACCGCAAGTCTCACTGGCCCACAACTTCTTACCAGCGCACTCTGCCTCGGTATAAAGACGCTACTAGAAAGCGTCGGTCAGTGTGCACAGAAGAGGAGGTAAATATATATACCTGTACGACTATGGGTTGCACAATGGCAGCAAAAGAATCATCGTCGTACTAATCCGCACACATGGTGCTCGGGGGGACACATACGACACGGAATTAGGAACCATACAAGACGAGTGAGACATTGTGTGTCATTACTGATAAGAAACCAAGTGCAGTGGTGCGCAGTAATGATCCACACCAGGCAAAATGATACAGTAGCTACAGTATATTTCAGAACGCTGGATATGAAAGATAGAAATATAGAGCACTTGAGCTAAAGAGATGCAATAAGGCCGTAATACGGATAACATCATGATATTGGAATGTACGAGCAGAGCTGATCTGAAAACATCTCCTGCTAATAAATGTAGACTGTAGACCATTTTAATTGTTAACTGACAAGTTTGGCTCGTTTGGCTGCCATTTGGTTGTGTGCCATCTGTCCTCCTCCCAGCGCTACCCTTAAACCTTTCCGCCAATTTCAACATTTCCGACCACTCAGCCTTCACATTTCTCCACCATAGCCCACAATGCCCAAACTCGAAGAATGGGAAATCAAAAAGTTTTGGGAACTCTTCTCGGGTCTCAATCCAGTTGGCGGTCTTCTCTCTGGAGACCAAATCGCGCCTGTCTTTAAAAACTCACAGCTCTCTGACAGCCAACTCGAGAAAATATGGGATCTCTCGGACGTCGATATGGACGGCTCCCTGGACTTTGAGGAGTTCTGTGTTGCAATGAGACTCATCTACGATATCTTTAATGGCGTCTATAACGAGCCCCCTGAGTCGCTCCCCCAGTGGCTCATTCCTTCGAGCAAAAGCCATTTGGTGGAGGCAAAATCCGCCATTGACAGCAACAGCTATTCTACTGGCCTTGCGAGTCAGGTAGCTGCGAGCGACAACAGCAACTATGATGAAGACTTGACGCTTTCGGGTGACTTCGATTGGTATATCTCGCCAAGCGACAGACAGCGTTACGTGTCCATCTACACCGCAAACGCCGACCCTCACGGGCTTATCGCTTTCGATGCCCTCACCGAGCTATATGAGAGCTTGCCTGATATCCCCAGGACCGACATCTCGTCAGCATGGAACTTGGTCAACCCGCGGTCTTTGGAGAAAATTGACAAGGACCAGTGTATCGTCTTTCTGCACATCCTGAACGCCCGCCAGAAGGGCTACCGCGTGCCCCGAAGTGTACCTGCTTCTCTGAGAGCTACGTTTGAAAAAAGCCAGCTGGACTATAACGTGAACTCGAAACAGAGCGAAGTAAAGAGAAACCAGACGCCCACTTCCAAGAAGGATGCGTTTGGAGAGGGATACCTCACTAGACTGGGCATCAGTGGACGGTCAAGTGGATACAACTCGTCCGGAACAGACTTTAGTGGAACCAAGGATACTGATTGGGAGGAGGTCAGACTCAAGAGACAGCTAGCGGATTTGGACAGCCTCATTGAAAAGGCTGAGCAGTCCTCTAACCGACGCAAAAAGGGAATTGAGGACTTTGGATCATCTAAATCGGCCGTTGTGCGTAGGGAACTAGAACAGCTGCTGGAGTATAAGGAAAAGCAACTGCTCAAGCTTCGTAACAACACGACAAATGGCTCTCAAGACTCTTCTGACTACTCCTCCATTGCTGAAACCATTGACATGCTCTCCATGCAGGTAACTTCTCTACAGGAACATCACTCTCGCAAGGTCAAGGAACTCGAAGAACTACGCCAGGCTGTCAATGCTCACTAATATAGTTACTTGTATACATAGTTCTTGTTTTTTTGCTTCCCCACAATATTCATTGTATGTCCATTTTTCGTGTTTTACTTCAAATCAATTATGGTACCTACGTTTATGGTACATGCACTATTTCTTGGCCTCTTCCTCGGGCTCTGGCTTTGGAGTAGGAAGCTTGAACGACTCAGGTCTGTCATCTCTACCAGGTCCCACAGGCTCCCAAGCCGTGCTACCAGCAGAGAAGTTTCTCATGGCCTGAGTCAATTCCAGAGGCTCATATACCACTCTCTTCTTCTCCTCATCATATCTAAGTTCAGTGTAACCGGTGACAGGGAAATCCTTGCGCAGAGGGTGACCCTCAAAACCGTAGTCAGTAAGAATACGGCGAAGATCTGGGTGGTTCTCAAAGAACACACCAAACATATCGTAGGTCTCACGCTCGTACCAGTTTGCGCCTCTGTACATATTTGCGATTGATGGCACGGCAGAGACCTCGCTGGCATAAGTCTTGACGCGGATACGTGCGTTGTAGCGCACGGACAATAGGTTGTAAACAACCTCAAATCTGTTCTCTCTGGATGGGTAGTCTGCAGCAGTTATGTCGACAACACACTTGTACTGGGCTGCAGAATGGTCTTTGAGAAAGGTCATGACGGGGATGACGGCAGTCGGGGCAATGAAAAGGGACAATTCATCCTTCCACACACTGAACTTTTGAACGAACTTGGGCAAAGCTGTGATGATGTAACGACCGTACTTGTGCAGATCCTCGGCGTGCTCTAGGTACTTGGCGGCAGGGTCGACAATGGGCTCTCTGAGAACTCCGGGGTCAGCACGAGGCAGAGTCTTGAGATCGGGGAGACCATCCGGTGTCACTTGGGCGGGCTTGGGCGCAACTTTCGAGGTCGAGAAAGGGCGAGCGGCGACAATGGGGGTTCCCTGTCTAAGGACAGCAGCGGGAACCTTGAAGGCCCGTCTAGCAGAAATGCGAACAGCGCTCATTGGTGGTGATGATGGAGGGTTGGAGTTAAAAGGGTGGATGCGAAAAGAGGAAAAAAAAGAGGTTTTTTCCCTAAGATTATTCATGTGGAGCTGATTGGCCAGAAAATATGTAATGCTGAGGTAATAAGATGACAGCATGATTACGAGATATATTTACTTGTGTTTGTTTACTTTTTATTTTTTTTTTTATCTTGCGCGCGTCAACCTTCTGAACGATTATCTCTGCAAAGCCGTTAAGATCATGGTCTGGCCGTTCGACTTCACTGTGGCCGACGCCACAGCCAACAATTCTCGTAAGTGACTTAGGGAGAGAACGCACCTGATTGTAACAAAATCTAACCGATGTGCTAAGAACACGTTAAAGAAGAAGACTTTAGTAGAATCACCGACATCCTCAAAGGCAACTCCGTCCACCACCAAGAATATGAAAGCGAGTTTCTTGCGACTCCCGCCAAGCAGCAGCTTTTCCCTTATCCGATCTATCGCGGCGACCGAGCCGGTATTCTAAAGACCCCGGGGACCGCAAGCAAGCCGAAGAATGTGTCCTTTGCAGCAGGAAATACACATTACTCGAATTCCAATTATAGCGAAGACGCGACGGCGGAGTCGTTCGCGCCCGCGCCACCAATAACGCCACTGCAAGCAAATGAAAGCACATTTAGAGGCATCCCAGGCAGGTTCCCGGTGAGCCCATGGGTCATGAAAGAGAACATTCCACCACCGACGTCTGCTGCAGCGGCTTCGTCGTCGTCGTCGTCACAAAAGGCTGACGTCGAGGATATGAAGAAATTTGTCAACGGAATCATGAACCAGCTGCTTGAAAATAACCAACAATTGAGTACACTACGAACGGTTACCAAGAAGGATTTCGAAAAGACGGAGGAGTTGAAACAGCAAATGGCTCAGTGTGTGCGGCTACTGACGACGGCCCTCGAAGAGCGACGCGAAGCGCTTGAGTTTGCGTACATGAAGGACCAGGAAAACAGTTTACTCAAGGCACAGCTATCAGAGGAACGCCGGAAAAACATTAAGCTCATGAAAGTTGTGTTGGAGGCCAAGGGCAAGAAGACGCAAGCGGAACCTTCCTTTGATAGGGACAAGGTGCAGAGTATCATTACGGCCTTGGGAAAACTGGCTAGAGATCCGGTATTGCGTTATAGCCGACCGATCCAAACGATGGCCAGTTCGCTGAGGCGAGCTCCTCGTTCGCAACGGATAGAGGACTACGCTGAACTTAAATCTACCCTCCAGCACCAGCTCATCTTGCTCAAGCTTCCTGAATCCAAGGAGCTTGACGCCTTTCTTACCCAAGTTAAAAACCTACTCGCCTTGATCTAACCCAACTGACTACCCCCCTCTACGATGTAACGAACTGTAATGAATCCCTATGGTTAATTTTTTTTTTTTGGTTGCTGATAAATTATTACAAGTCTAAATTATATGTTTATGCCAAACAATTTAGGCCTTGATGGCGTACTTTCTCTTGGGGAAAGCCTTCTCAGCCTTCTGCTGCTTGACGGTCTTGGCCTGAGCATCGGCAACGGAGAGTCTTCGTCGGATGGCACGGGTCTGCTTGGCGCGGAGGTCCTTGGGAATGTACTTCTTGGTCTTGTAGAATTCACGGAGCTGCTCTCTCTGGGTGAGGTTGATGACGGTCAGGATTCTAGCAATGGACTTGCGGACCTCGGTGACCTTGGAGGACTTGACACCCTTGGAGGAGGTCTGGTTTGAGCGAAGCTTGGAAAGCTCCTCCTTGAGACCAACGAGCTGTTCCTCGAGCTGAGACTTGGTCTTGTTGCGAAGTTCAGAAGCCTTAACACCAACCTGACTTGTGTTAGCATACGTGTCGATATTATCGGGGTTTCGTCTGGGTTCGCAGTACAGCTACATACCATTTTTGAATATGTGTATATTGTCGATAGGGATTGTTTGTCGTGTTAACGTTGATGATCCTATGGATGGGAAAAAATTGGGAGTGTGTCAGCCCAGTGCGAAATCAAAAATTTCACAGTGCTGAGATATATGCGGTATGGGTAGTACCCGCTAAAGTGTCTTAAAATAACAAAGTCACAATGAACTTCCTATTAAAGAAGTCACGTGAATAAATTTGTGCTTGGTCCACTCTCATGGATTTCGAATTCTTGAGGTGAAGAAGACGCTAGGCTCAGAAGAAGTCCAGCGAGGGCAAGCCGTGGCATTGCGTAACTGCCATTGATTAAGATGCTTCATTCATTTGGCCTGACACTACGAGTTAACTGCTTTCATGATGTCTTCGCTTTAATTAGTTATTCCAAGTAGAACCAAAACTTTGCGTTTTTGTCTCAAGTTCCAGTTGATTCATTAGCATCCATATGGCTCTGGTGTCTGTGTGTGTTTTTATTCCTTCGGTACATCACCTCTTTAATTTTCAACGAATAAATTATTATTTTTTTCATTTTTTTTTTTTTTTTTTTTTAAATTTGTGCCGGCGTATCGGCCCCCGTCTGTTCACTGTGTCTGTGCTCCTGCCACAAGACGCTTGTTGTTATTTTGTTGCCATATGCGGAGCGCACTGACAAGACTAGGCCCACAGGCGTACTTATGTAACAAAGTGCTAAGGATTACATAACATAACACGTAGGCACTACATTCCTCGTGTTGTTGTTTGATGGAAATGCCGCCAAAGAGGCGATGCGCTCCACTGTGGCCGTAGAAAACCAAAAAACCAAAAAAAGGCGAAGAATCTGAACTCTGAGAGAAAGGATTGGCGCTTGTAGAATTCATGGGGGTGGGCGGTGCTACTACGCGCGTACACATGAAACAAACATCATGATCATAATTATCATGATAGGGCATTGTTCTTTACTATGCAAAGCCCAGTATTAAACACATAATAATTGTAGTAAGAATATATCATTATGGATATCAGTGTCAAATGTTCGGAGCAATTATTGGTGGTGGTGGTGGTGCCAAATTGGAAATTTCTGGTGTTGTGTCTCCTTAATAACAAGTTTTCCCTACAACTTCCACTTGGCCTTAGGTTTTCGCTTCCTTTAATTCTTCTAGCTGAACGCCTTTCTCACAACTGCCACCTTGCGTGAAACATTCTCAACTAAAAGGTATGTCACAACTCGTCATCGCACAACGCGCTCTCTGCAAAGAGCACTCGGATAATTCATGGCAATAGTGCATGCACTGCTCTACTGGTTATATGATGGTTTTGATTGCACTTGTACTGGCACTGACAGTGGTGGTCGTGGTGGTGATGATAATAATGATAAATGATAAATGATTGTGATCCCGCACGCTTTCACAATGATCATCTCCTCCGCTTCTGTTACCGACAATTCTTGCCACTCTCTCCAGTACAACATTCATACCATAACAGTACACCACGCCCATCCTCCTTATCTACAACGCCTACTGCCGATACGATTTTCAAATTGTCTTTGATGTACTAACACGCGTTCTTTAGATGGGTCTCTCTATTTCAAAACTACTCCAGGGTCTCTTTGGCCGCAAGGAGATGCGTATTCTGATGGTTGGTCTTGATGCCGCCGGTAAGACTACCATTCTCTACAAGCTCAAGCTCGGTGAAATCGTCACCACCATCCCCACCATTGGCTTCAACGTCGAGACTGTCGAATACAAGAACATTTCTTTCACCGTGTGGGATGTCGGTGGACAAGACAAGATCCGTCCCCTCTGGAGACACTACTTCCAAAACACCCAGGGTGTTATCTTTGTTGTCGATTCCAATGACCGTGACCGTATCAACGAGGCCGCTGACGAGCTGCAACGCATTGTCAATGAGGACGAGCTTCATGACGCCCTTATCCTTGTCTTTGCCAACAAGCAGGATCTCCCTAACGCAATGAACGCTGCAGAGATTACCGAGAAGCTTGGCCTGCATTCACTCAGACAGAGATCGTGGTTCATCCAGGCCACTTGTGCCACTTCCGGAGAAGGTCTCTACGAGGGTCTCGAATGGCTCTCGAGCAACCTCAAGAACCGCACTTAAGCGACCATCTTGTACCCGCGCACCCACAGCAGCTCCAAACGTGCCCTTTGCACTTTCCTGTCAGCAATATATAATAAAACTTCTTTGTCCAATGCTTTCTATCCCGATCCCGTATGATGTAAAATAATGTCTTGACAAGAATTTGCCTTGTAGAAGGAGTGGCAATGAAAATTTCGCGTCGTAGTGGACACTGTACTCACTTTTGGTCTACGAGATGCCTCTACTGGACATCTTTATCACTATTCATTGACTACCAAACGTTCATGGTCTTCTGAACTTCCTTGGCTTTCCTAGCTCAGTCTCGCTTAAAGGCCCTCATGGACTCAGCGGCATCACGGAAGGTGGAGGCTTATAATAATCCCCTACCCTAGCTGAGTCAGCCTTCGAGGTGCTGCTTTCGCCATTTGGCTTGTCGCTGGGAGATGGCGGCGGCTTTGGGAAAATCCAAGCAGCCGCCAATTTTTAGCAAACATAAACACCTCCTCCAGTACTGCGCCGTACTTTTTTTCTTCTCTTTCTTCTCTCCATCTCTCTGTGGACCGACTTCATCCCTCATTTCTATTATCCCACGTTCACAATGGTATGTTTACATCGTTATTCGGCGTCCACTTCTCGAATTCCGTATTGGTTTGTGTCTCGAAAACAACCTGGCGGCCTCCTCCGACTGGCTGGGGGGCCCTTTTCCAGACTTCGAGACTCCACACGTGCGACTAGGCCAAATGCCAATTGCAACTAGAACAACTCATATCTGAATGCTAACCAAATGTCTAGGCTGGTGCTCTTGAATCTGCTAGAAAGGAACTCAAGCGCATCTCGTTCGACGAGACTCCTGAAAGCCAATATGGTAAGCTATCTCAAATACAACAGTACGTCTATCTTTACACGCGTGCTAACAAAACCAAGGTTACATCTATTCCGTCTCCGGTCCTGTCGTTGTCGCTGAAAACATGATTGGTTGTGCGATGTACGAACTGGTCAAGGTCGGCCACGACAATCTGGTCGGCGAAGTCATTCGTATCGATGCTGACAAGGCTACCATTCAGGTCTACGAAGAAACTGCCGGTGTTACTGTTGGTGACCCTGTTCTTAGAACTGGTAAGCCTCTCTCCGTCGAGCTCGGCCCTGGTCTTATGGAGACTATTTACGATGGTATCCAGCGTCCTCTCAAAGCCATTCAGGAAAAATCACAGTCAATCTACATTCCCCGTGGAATTGATGCTCCTGCTCTCAGCAGAGAAATCAAGTATGACTTCAAGACCGCTGAATTCAAAGTTGGTGATCACATCACTGGTGGCGACATTTTCGGCAGTGTCTTTGAGAACTCTCTCATGGAGACCCACAGCATTTTGCTGCCTCCTAAGGCTCGTGGTACCATCACCTACATTGCTGAACCCGGTGCTTACACTGTCAACGAAAAAATCCTCGAAGTTGAATTTGATGGCAAGAAGACCGAATACTCCATGTTTCACACTTGGCCTGTGCGTGTTCCTCGCCCAGTTACTGAGAAACTCTCAGCCAACTACCCTCTTCTTACTGGCCAGCGTGTTCTTGATGCGCTTTTCCCTTGTGTCCAAGGTGGTACTACTTGTATTCCAGGCGCTTTTGGATGCGGTAAGACAGTTATTTCACAGTCCCTCTCAAAGTACTCCAACTCCGATGTCATCATCTACGTTGGCTGTGGTGAGCGAGGAAATGAGATGGCTGAAGTCCTCATGGAATTCCCCGAACTTTATACTGAGATTAAGGGCCGCAAGGAGCCCATCATGAAGCGCACAACTTTGGTCGCCAACACTTCCAACATGCCTGTGGCTGCTCGTGAAGCTTCAATTTACACAGGTATCACTCTTGCTGAGTACTTCCGTGATCAAGGTAAGCACGTTGCCATGATTGCCGACTCCTCCTCCCGCTGGGCTGAGGCCCTTCGTGAGATTTCCGGTCGTCTTGGAGAAATGCCTGCCGATCAAGGTTTCCCTGCCTACCTTGGTGCCAAGTTGGCTTCTTTCTACGAGCGTGCTGGTAAGGCTGTTGCACTGGGTAACCCTGGCCGTGAGGGCTCTGTTTCTATCGTTGCTGCTGTCTCTCCCCCAGGTGGTGATTTCTCTGATCCCGTCACCATGTCTACTCTTTCCATCACACAGGTGTTCTGGGGTTTGGATAAGAAACTTGCTCAGCGTAAGCATTTCCCCTCCATCAACACCTCTGCCTCTTACTCCAAGTACACTAGTGTCCTTGACAAATACTACGAGGCCAACTACCCTGAGTTCCCTAGTCTGCGTACCAAGCTGAGAGAGATCATCTCCAACGCTGAAGAGCTTGAGCAGGTCGTCCAGCTGGTTGGTAAGAGTGCTTTGTCTGATTCCGACAAGATTACTTTGGACGTTGCCAACCTGGTCAAGGACGATTTCCTACAACAGAACGGTTACTCCACTTACGACGCTTTCTGCCCTATCTGGAAGACCAACGCCATGCTGAAGTCCTTCGTGACCTACTTCGAGGAGGCCCAGAAGGCCGTTGCAGGTGGCGCTTCTTGGGCCAAGTTGTCTGAGAGCACCTCTGACATTAAGCATGCCGTCTCTAGTGCCAAGTTCTTTGAGCCCAGCAGAGGTGAGACTGAGCTCAATGCGGAGTTTGAGAAGTTGGTCTCAAGCATTACTGAACGTTTTGCCGATGCTTCGGAGTAAAAAAACAACAACAACAGTGCTTGATTTTCCGCAAACATCATCATACTTTCCTTCTACAAATGACCTTTTTCACAACTTAAATATGAGGATACGATTGAATCGTTTTTCTTTCATAGGCATATAATTAATATTTAATTGAGCAATTGATAACCTGAGCTTGCACCAACGCTTGTGCACGCAATACACAAAACCCTTCGTAAGCTTGTCCTTTAAACCGGAGGATCTCAACTCTCATGCCGAGTATCTCTTTTGCACCCACAAACGCTCTGCGTAACGTCACGCCAAGTACTTTTGACAAACATCCTGCCCTTTTGTTAGCACACCTTTTCTTCTCTTTCCAAAGTTTTAGAGGTTGGTAAATTTTCAACCACCAAAAAAAATAAAACAAACATACC
The DNA here is from genome assembly GCA_030564905.1 of Geotrichum fermentans. NCBI lineage: Eukaryota > Fungi > Ascomycota > Dipodascomycetes > Dipodascales > Dipodascaceae > Geotrichum > Geotrichum fermentans. The sequence goes on along the minus strand of JAJMAG010000025.1, from coordinate 84,756 downwards.
ACGTCCCTTCACATGCTCTACAGCCCGCTTCCCAAACCCCCTCATTGACACTCGGCGTTGGCGTGGCGTCGCCCGCCGCACCCATCCCCAAGCCGGTCGCTGCTGGCGCCGTTGCCGTCGTCGTCGAGATTCGGCTGCTCCCATGCGCATGCGAACTACCGAGCGCATGAAACGGGTGGGCGTTGGCGCTGCTGCCGCGCAGCAGCTCGTTCTCGGGCAGGTAGGCCGAGTACTGGGACCTCGGCGGGTGGAAAGTGAACTGGCGGTGCTGTACGTAGGGATGCGGCAGGTTGATGGAGGTGGACCTTGGCGCGGCCGAGGGTGTGTTTGGGTCCGGGGCGCGTAACGCCGGTTTGACTTGAAAAAAAAAAAAAAAAAAACGACGGAGTTAGTAACAAGAGGCAAAAAAAAAAAGGATGACAGCAGAGTGGTTTTGTTGATATTCGTTCATACATTTTTATTTTCATTCACAGAAAAGAAAATAGTAGTGAACAAAAAAACAAGACAAGGAAACACTGTTTTCTTGGAAAAATAAAAGAAGACAAAAAGACAAGACTTACTTGCCGGACACGACTGGAAGCGTGCGTAGTGCGGTGCACTGTAGTCTATGTCAAAGGACGCGCAGTCCTGCTCTGTTTTGAGGGACGGCGAAGCTGCTTCCATCATGATTCGCTTTAAAATTGAACGCTTGTAGAAAAAAACGGCCGAAGAAAAAAAAAAAAAATCAATAGAATAAACCTACTTCCTCCTGGAACTGGAATAAGCAAAGAAAGGGTATGCAATACTTGAAAATTGAAATTGAAGAATGAGAATAGTTGAATAGATTTAGAACTTGCGTGAGTGAGTGAGTGAGTGAATGAGTGAGTGAATGTTAGCGAGCTTGTTGGGCCTGTAATTTTGGTGTGGAGGTTACCCAATTCGTGTTGTGTATCACAAACGCAAATTCTTTGGTACCTAAAACTAACATGCAGTGCCAAAACTAGTGCCATGTGTGGTTTATGATGAGTTTAGCGAGTGTCTCACCCGAGAGGTTTTGTGTGAAAGCGACAAAAAGTGAAAGGAGCCAGTACGCTCGCCAATGTCTATATGTGTACTGATGTTTTTTAAGTGATCTAGAACAGCGCTCTCAGTCAGTACTGAGAAAGTGGCTAAAACACACGGCGATGGTGGCCTGCGCGCAGACTTCACTCTTAATGACGACTTGGTCAAAAAAATGAACCTACTCAAGCCTGGAATCCTTGATACGGGGTTATAATACATGCAACTCTATCGCTATTGTTTCAGTGACTGAAATTCATGACCAAGTACTGTGCAAGAAATTTGCCATCGTGGTACAAACTCTGGAATACAATATATTTCATCACGATATCACACATTAAAGATTTATAAATATAAAATTAAAGCCACACATAAGAATAAAAAAGAATAGAGAACAAAATATATAATTCAAGTGTGGGAAGTCCCTCACTCACTATCCGAGGCGCTCATGTCAAACATGCTGGCATCTTGCTCGCCTCCTTCCTCCTCACTGTCACTCAGTTCAAGCGTATATTTGGGCTTTGCAGCAGCTGCACGACGCGATCGTCCAGCAGCGGGCTTAGGCGAAGAAACGGGTGATTCAGACATCGTCACGCTCGCAGACCGACTTTTTGGGGCAGGTTTAGACTTGGCCGGAGCCTTCTTAACAGGCGCTTTCTTCGCCGGCGCAGGGGAATCACTGAAGTCTTGGACATCCGACTCATCATCAGAGAAAGAAAATTTAGACTTTGAGGCAGCAGGCTTGCTTGAAGTAGACTTTGAAAAGACAGGAGTCTCTTCATCAGAATCACTAACGGAGACAGATTTGGAGGCAGGGAGCTTCGACTTGGCCGCAGGTGCAGTTTTCTTGACAGGACCAGTCTTCTTGACGGGACCAGATATCTTCGAAAACATATCCATATCATCTTCGTCATCAGATGAAATTGAAATTGAAAACCGAGACTTGACAGCCTCTTTGTCGGTTGAGGAAGTAGCCGTAGCTTTCGAAACCAAACTAGTGCCAGTACCTTTGGCAAGCTTTCCCAAATCCTTGAACAGAGCATCAGGGTCCAAATCAAAATCATCCAACTTTCCTGACTTGCGCTTGAACGGCGTGCCAAAAATCGAGGTAGTCTTATTCAAGTCTGACTTCTCATCTCCCTCTAACTTAACAGACGATTCATTGGACTCCGTTTTAACCAAACTAAAAGGTAACTTCGTCTGCTTTAGCCCTTTGTCATTGGTTTTGACTGTCACCGTGGGCGATGCCAACTCCAGTTTCTTGGGAATAAATCCGTTAGTGGAAGTCACTTCTTTCTTGGCCGTAACCTTCTTCTTCTTCTTGGACGCGTAATCGCTATCATTTCCATCGTCCTTTCTGCCTCTCTTTCCCTTTCCAGCCTTCTTAGCCTTCTCTGGGACCATGCTCTCTCGGCGTTCCCGATCATCGATTTCGAACTGTTCCCAGGAGACCAGAAAGTCATCAAGGTCATCATTCCACAAATCTTTAGGCGTCTTCTTCAGCAACGCGTCAAGCTCCTCTTCTTTATTTCCACGCTCTTGCAATAGCTTCTCATAGCGCTCCTTAGATAGGGAGAGAATGGACATACTAAACAGGTAGTCATAGTTTGCTCGGTGCTTACGGGGATCTTCAGCATCGTCGGGAATGTCTTCAAGCTCTTCTGCAGCCTCATCTGGAGCAATAGAAAAAGAAGGGACGTTGTCTTTGTTGAAAGCAGGGAACTTGAGCTTCTGCAGTTCCGAAATGATGTCAACCTTCTTACGATTGGACACTACTAACTTCTTCTCAATGATCAGTTTAACAAATCGAGCTTGCTCAGAAAGCTTTGTTAACTGGTTGCGCAGCATGTTGCAGGTGAAGTCCTTGCGCTTTTGGTAATACTCTAGACGAATGTAAAAGAAATCCAGTAAGATCTGGCCTGGGCTATCATACTTCTTGATTCGATTTTGGGCGTCGAATGCCATCATATTTCCAAGATTAATTTGTGAAGTAAGCTTGAAGCGGTTGTAGGGACCTTCTTTCAGCGTCTTGGCCATCTCAGCTGGGCTTAAGGTAATAATAAACTTGATACCAGTGCCATGGTCCTCAGTAAAATCTTCGATCCATCCTGACTTTTCGGCCTTCCTATCTTTCAATGCATTGAGCAAAAAGTCCCTCATATTCACTGTCCACATTTTAGGGGGCAGCTCACTAATCTCAAGCTTGGTCTCGCTGATCTGAGTTATGATACCATTAGCACGATATTTATTGTCGGGAAGCTTTTTAATATCTCCAGTCCAGCCACGGAACCATGGTAGCATTTCCTCCATCTCTTCTCCATTCATAAGACGCCTTATGTTGTTGACAATGTCCACTGGGTTGAATGGAGGAATATTGGTACTCCATCCAGTACCAATGCCTTCGGCGCCGTTAACCAAAATCATGGGCAATATAGGAAGGTACCACTCGGGTTCAACAGTTGACTCGTCATCAGCTAGGTACTTGAGAAGAGGTTCATCATTTTTGTTAAAGAGTTTGCGAGTAAGAGGATTCAGCTCTGTAAAAATATAACGAGGAGCAGACGAATCTTTGCCACCAGCGGCTCGAGAACCAAAAGAACCATTAGGCATGAGCACATATAAGTTATTGGAACCTACAAAATCTTGAGCCAAGTTGACAATTGTCTGAACAAGAGATTGCTCTCCATGATGGTAACCAGTATTTTCAGAGACATAACCAGCAAGCTGAACAACCTTGATTTCTGACTTCAGGTTTCGTTTGAAGCAACCGTATAGAACCTTTCTTTGACCAGGTTTCATACCGTCCATGACAGAAGGGATAGAACGCATATTATCAGCCACACTAAAAAGAATCAATTCTTTATTAATGAAGTCAGAAATAGGAATGGTAGAGAGCTCAGGATCAAGATGAGTACCTGGCTTGAAAGCTCGTAACCAATCCTTTCTATCATCGGCTTTCTTCTTGGAAAAGGCAAGCTCAATAAAAGGCTTGTCAGCCTCTTGGAGGGCATGGAATGTCTTTAGATGCTTGTCAAGAGCAGAGAAATACTCACGACCTTCATGTGAAGTCGAGGTACCGAGACCCTTGTAGTACTTGTGCTTCCATGTGCATGTTGTACCTTCTGTATCTCTCCAGTTTTCATACTCAGGCATGGTGTAAAAAGATATGACTCGGCTAACTTTCTTGCCACGAAGAATTGACACCTTGACGATAGGAGTAATAAACTCAATTAAGAAGCCAGGAATTTGTAGCAGACCAGGGAAGGTCGAATCAAGGAAATTAATGATCAAACCTTTGATATGACTTCCATCATGATCCTGATCTGTCATAATCATAATATGGCCATAACGAAGGTCTTTTGTATCGGTATAGTGCTTCTTGTGCTGCAAACCCATAATTTTCTTGATGGCTTGGATTTCAGCATTCTTTTTGACTTGCTCAAGAGAAGCCTCACGCACATTGAGCAGCTTACCGCGCAATGGGAACACACCATAGTGGTCGCGGCCCACAACAGCCAAACCGGCTACAGCTAATGAAGCAGCTGAATCACCTTCTGTCAGAATCAATGTACATTTGTGACCATCTTTAGTACCAGCTTTATTGGCATCTTCAAGCTTAACGACGTCCTTAATGCGACGAGTCTTTCCACCATCAGTTTTCTTTTGCTCGTTGTCAGCATTTTGAGTAGCAATATTTTTGACCCTGTCCAAAATTGGAGTCTTCATCACCTTTTTAAGAAACTCAGGTGTCAAAACACATTTTGAACCAAACGCAGATGCACGAGTAGTCAATTGCTCTTTGGTTTGAGAAGTGAAGGCGGGGTTCTCAATTAAACAGTTCACGAACAGAAACATGTTATTTCGAATTTGAAAAGGTTTGATTGGTACTTTGCCTTTCTTAACAATTTCAGCAATCTTGTTCACAATCTGATCAGCAATGTAAGTTACATGGGTACCGCCAGAGCTTGTTGCAATCGAGTTGACGAATGAGACCTGGTTGAATGAACCGTCCGACACGGAGAAGGCGATTTCCCAGCGGTCGTTGAAAATTTCATGAACAATAACAGGCTTCTTAACATCCGAATCTTCAACGTCGGAATTCTTTGTGAGCGCAGTTGTGAACATTTCAACGTAATTTTTAAATGATCGAATATTCAATCGTTCTTTATTCAAAACAACTTTCACGTCTCTCAGGCATCCGGCAATATCGTAAACACGACGGGTCAGCACACTAACAAGATCGTCGTCGATATTTTCCATATGAAAAAGCTTGAGATCTGGTTTGAACGTGATCTTTGTATATTCAATAGCCTTCTTCAATCCTGTTATCTTGGGCTTCGACACCTTGGACATATTATTATTCCAAGTCTGCTTGTAAACTTTCTTGGTGTTTTTGTCTGCCGTCTCTACCTCAAACTCCGTCGAAAAAATGTTACATAACTGTCAATATTAGCAAGTGTGCATGAATTATCCTATGGTAACATACCTTGGCACCATAACCGTTCCTACCACCAGTGACCTTTTTTTCATCGTCGTCATAATTACTTGACGTCAAAAGGTTGCCAAAAATTAGTTCCGGAATATAGATTTTTTCCTTCTCGTGGATTTCGATTGGAATTCCTTTTCCGTTGTTATACACAGAAATCGTGTTATTCGCTGCGTCTATTGTAACTTCCAGTAAATTCATAGTCGGATCACGCGTTTTGTTGTCAGCAGCATTAACCAAAATTTCGTCGAAAATCTTGTAGAAACCAGGGACAATAGAAACATTGCGGTAAGCCATGGACTTCTCCTCAGTGTCGTAAACCCATTGCTGCGATTCCGTGCGCTCAATTGAACCGATGTATGTGTCGGGCCTCTTCAAAATATGTTCCAACTGTGAGAGTTTCTGATATTGAGATGATGCACTCTTAGAACTTCCATTTGGAACAGGAGCTTCATTAATATTTGAATCGTCTAGCGGCTGTAAGGGGGTGTTCGACGGGGCCGGAGAAGCAGAGGCGGAGGCAGTAACCTTCTTCCGCGCAGCGGTTTTTTTAATGGCAGTAGCTTTAGCCTTGGTGCCTGTTTTTATCTTTTTTGGAGCTTCCTCCTCCTCAAAATCACTGCCGTCGTCGACTTCAGCATCACTATCTTGATCCCACTCGTCGATCACAGAACTCTTGGGTTTGGTGGCTCTACTTCTCTTATTAGACGTGACCGACTGGACAAAGTCGCTGTCTTCGGAATCTGAGAAGATTGCCATTGGGGTATCGGGGTATCGAATATTTTGAACGAAAAATGGTGTAGTGAAGGAAGGAGAATTGGAGATCAAAATTTAATTCAAAAACGCGTCAACACATCTGTAAACAAAAAAGTACATTTCGCAACACGTAGCGTTTCCATAGCAACCCGTTATATGGGTGTGTGCATTGGTGAATTCGCTTGGGAGTTGAAGCATCGCAGGCCAAATTTCTACTTCACCGAAATCTTCTCATTACCACCGACGCCTACGACGACGCACAGCCTAAAATGGAAAAGTTTTCAAACTGGAGAGACAAAGCGACTGGAGTAGCACCGTTCCTTCAAATCTCTGACCAACCTTCAGTGGTCAAATCCATATTCACAATTGTGGCGCTGCCGATAAGACTCCCTCTTTTGCTTGTCACTTCGCTGCTCTATGTCTTGACCAAACTCTTGATCCCCGGATCAAACGGCCTTCAAAGGTTTATTTTACAAGGCATACTGATACTTTTAGGTGTAATACATTGGGATGTGCAGGTAGCTGGCGTTAAAAAGAAGTAAGAACGTTCTGATGTGAGTATGAGACCAAAGACTAATGTTGCAGGTCTTTTACCGATACCAAGTTCTTCTTGCCAAAAGCTGGATCCGTGATTTATTCAAATTTCACATCGGCACTTGATCCTGTCATTTATGCTTCACTGTAAGTTAATTCGAATCATAGAAGTGAAAAAACAAAATTAACCACAAATCAGGTTCAAATCGATATTTGTGATTCCACATCCCTCGACTGGACAGGTAGCTGAATACAGCATTCTTGGAGTTATGCAGTATGCCCTTAGCATCCAAGACAACACTGTACCACCTCACACTGAGTCACTAGAGCAAATAATTGCTAGGGCCAAAAGCACCGACAGCGTCGTGATTTTATTCGGAGAGGTAAGCCTATCATATAAGACTTTGGTGTACTTGAAACAGTAGCATTAACATACTCAGGGAACGACATCAAATGGCCGCGGATTACTACCACTACCTAAACTTAAGGAGACTCTTAGCAAGGAAATCAAGATTGTTCCAACTAGCGTTAGATATGCGCCCCAGTTTGTGACCACCCCCATTCCGAGGTCATTCGTGAGCTGGGTGTGGTCTCTACTCTATGGATGTCAGGTATGGTCAGTGCGTCTCCGTTTTGGAACGTCATTGATCGTTAAAGAAATCGATGCTTCTGCTGGTGAGATTGCTGCTAGCTTGTGTCAAATCGGACGACTCAAAAAGCTGGGCGATGAATTAAATATCCATGCAAAGCGAGAGTTTTTGAAAGCACAGCAAAGTTAATTTTTATCTAAGAGTAATATAATACAGAGATTCATTGACTTGAGCTACTAAATATACGTAGGAAGTCTAGTTCATATAATAAATAGTATAGTTATCGATATATATTTTTTTCACATCTGGTAGTTAAATCAGAAACTAGGAGGAGGAAACTGGAAACTTCTAGGCGATAACTCCGCCTGGTCCTTCTTAATTTGGTTGATCCTAGAAGGCGACGCCAAGTTCTGCCGGTTATCCTTCTTGCTTTCGCTTAGCCGCTCATTCAGATTTGAAGGTTTGGATCCCATTCGTGTTAGGCTACGATGATCACTCGAACTGCTTGAACTAATTCCCACACCGGAGCCCAGTACTTGGTGGTCTCCAGTGAATGATGGCGACGTGGGTTGCTTATTCTTTCGCTTTTCAAGCCTTTTCTTACTCTTACCAATATTAGTGGCCCTGAGCAAATTTTCAAGCTTGAACATGGACTCTCCACTCTTGGGTTCCTCGCTAAGCTGTTTTGGTGAAGCTTGATCATGGCCAGTGCGTAAAAATCCATTACTCTTTTCTTTCGAATCAGCCAAAGTATCGCTGCTGTAGCTTCGAAACGAACTCTCCAACTGCTTACTACCACTTGGCAAGTCCTTCGTGGCTTCTTTACGGCCCTTGTGATATTTCGATTTGCTTTTAGGCTCAGGCTCTTCTGGCACGCTCGAAAATCTACTCAAAATCTCATTGCGAGTGTTTACTGTGTCGTCATCTGAGAAGTAGAAATTGTCACCTCCTTCACCTGACTGTGAACCATTCACCTTATCGATTGATGCCTTCTTGCGATAAAGCCCAGCATAGCCCTTGCTATCCGTGCTCTGGGTCGCCATGTTGTTGAATGAATCAGCTAATGAAGTTTTAAACGACGTAGATGAGGGAGTGCGCGCTAGCGAACGATTGAGGATGAGAGACACTTTCTTATCATAGATTTGCGGAGCAGAATCAACAGGATCAATCGTAAGGTCAGTACTAGCTTCTGTGTCAGTGAACGATGTACTTCTATTATGATTTGACCCCATAGCTTCCATAAAGAACGAATCAAGGTTCTCAAGTTCAGCCCACATGTTGCTTAAGGTGCCTTCCGTTTCGCCTTCTACCAATGAAAAATTGTCAACAGGATCGGGGAACTGGCCTGGCATCATAAACTCATCGCGGTGGAATTGAAATTCTTCAGCGACAGCACTAGGCTCGTCACTACCCGATACAGGGCAAGTGTAAAAGACAGCGTGCACGTTGTTGCGACATTGGGCGGCTGTTTTAGTAGGCATTGGGATCGACCAACCGCTATCATCAGGGATGCCAAAGAGAGTGGCGGTGTTTTCATACTCCTTGCGGATGGCCTTGTCGCCTAGACTCATACGCAGAACGTGTTTGTCAATAGCACTGCCAGAAATGTTAGCAGCTTGATTAATGACGTTGAGGGCTTGCTCAGCGTAGTCAGTCTGGAGAAGCCTTAACAAGGGAGAAATCAAGTCAGCACCAATACTGTTAAACTCTTCCTTCTGCAAATCAACATAAGGCAAAATTTCCTGCAAAATCATCATACTTTCTTCCCGAATCCAAGGAATTTTGTTCAGTAATAGGCCAAGCATAAATTTCAAAGCTTTACCGTCATAAAAGGGGAAAAAATTATTTCGGATAGCTGTGATAGTCTGTCCCAAGAAATCCTTTTTTGACCTGAACCTATTGCGAGCTAGAGATGTAAATATGCGTGAAAGATTGGTTCGATTTTCGACTTCGCACAACGTGGCAAGTTGTTCAGCACTGGCAACTATTTCGGAGTCAACATCACTAATCTCAAGGGCATGCAAGAATCGAGGCATGTTTGCTAAAATTGAAATACAAAGCCGATCAGAGCCAGCTACCATTTCGTTGCTTTCAAGAGAGTTCAGCTTATCGAGGAACTTAATGGTAGGTTCATAAGCCGTCGATGATCTCAAGCCTACCGTAACACAGCTTTGCAGCCCTTCGAACTTTCCACTCCACTTTGGTGGAAATACCGATGCAAGACACTCTACTGTTTCCGCGGAATTCAGATCCATCTTGGATATAAACTTGGAGAGGAGCGATAGAACCTCCACAAACTCCTTTTCGTAGGTTGTTTCCAGGCAAGCCACTGCTGCCCAGAACAACTGAGGACACTTCAGCAATTCATCAGGGCTTAGCTCAGTGGTAATCGCATTTAAGGTCATCAGAATCTGCATTGCAAAACCTTGAATATCAGGAGTAACGTCCGCAATAGTGTTTGACAAGCGAGCCAACATATCACCCAGCATACTTGAATCCAGAAAATATAACAAACATCGAAATATCTGGAATGAACGGCAGGCAATGTGCCGAACAGGGCATGTAGTTGCCCACAAAAGAGCGACACTCGCCCACTGCGCTTTAAGCTCTGGCATTGAAGATGCAAACAAACCAAGGATATCCTGGATTGTAGAATCCATAGCCTTAGGAGTCTGAGCGCCGTTCTTTTCGCTGTTAAGGTTATAGTAAGACCAGGCACTCCGTTGATCCTTTTTTCGTAAAAGCTCGATCAGGTCGTCGGTTTCCTGAGAATTACTACCCATCTCATGAATGACACGAATGAGCATATCACGCGCCTGGTTTTGAACAATTGGAAGGTAATGATCAAGAAGAACATAACACACGTGCAAAATTAATGGGAAGTTCTGCAAAATCGACTCACGGTTACCATTACAGAGGTCCACAAGCAAGATTACAGCGAGTTGACCTCGGCTGAAACCAGCTTCCTTGAAGTTAGGTTCTAGTAAGGTAGACAAGTTCGCAACGTAGGGAAATTGTGAAGCAGCGATGCTGATGTCTAAAGGAGGAGGATGCTGCGGAATCATGCTCTTGGGTTGCAGATAAGTCATTAGTACATCCAGCAAGTTTGATCCAGCAGGAGTTGTTGATAGGTATACCAAGATTTTGCGAGCATGTTCAACAAACTCCGGATCCCGACGTTCCAGACTATGGTGGATGATAAAATTTAGAACGGCCTTAACGTTACCAGGATATAAGCCGTTTCCCAGTGCAACCCAAAGCGCTTCAACTTCATTTTGAATCTTGTCTCCAAACACGACAGTGATCTCGAATAGGTTGGCCATGACCATAATTGCTGGTGGACTCGGTGTGGTCCCATTTGGTTCCATTTGCAGTTCAATTGTTTGGACCCATGGAAGGAGCACAGCAAGAATATCGCGCCTGGAGATATCGTCAACTTGGTGGAAAAACATAGTAAGTTCTGATAAAATCATGAATGCCTCTTGAGGGTACTCCTTGGCAAATCTACTAGAGAGATTGAACATAACACGTTTGTACACTGCGGGAGTATTGTTAAAGAGACTAGCCTCATATTCGCGCACACAAGTAGTGCCATATGATTTTGTCTCAACTGATTTGAGAAGCTTTGAAGCGAGTTTTCGTACTTCAACATTAGAATCACCGGTCTTATAAAGACCAAGAGCCAACAGCTGCCAAACTTGACATGGGTACTCGTCCAAAGTAAGGATGACTTCCGCAAGTGTGGTAAAGTAGCATTGTGTTATAGCGACATCAGTAAACTGGCGATAGCAGTTCGCTATGACCTCTTTGAAGATCACAATATCCTCAGTATTAGTTTCCAGTAGGTTGCCTAAAGCTCGCTTTGCCACATCCTTTGTATTTTCTTTCGACGCTTGAAGCACAGACTCGATCCACGACAACAGTGCGGGAAGACTAAAATTGCCAGCTTGATTAGCTACAACTGAACCGTGGCACAGTGCTGCCATAGCACTAAGTACGGTGCGCTGAAGAGCATTCTTTTCAAATTCTAAAGCTGCTAAAATAAGTCCCTCATCATTGCGTGGAGGATTACGCGCAAGCACAACGCGTCTCATATGGCTCTCCCTTTCACTAAACAGCGCCCAGTTCTTACCACATCCGCACCATTCCTCAATAAATGTGAAATAACTGATCCTCATGTTATAAGTAAAAGTGGTTGCAAGAGTACCGCTTTTTATCACTCCACTGTACACACTCTCCAGTAGTGAAGCAAAGTAACAGCGCAGTCGTTGATAGCTAGGATCCACTTGGACTTCTGGAAGGATAAGAAATTTCTTCAGTTCTGACAAGAAGCTGAGTAGCCTACTAATAATCCATTCATCCTCGTAAACAGTTTCTTCCTTGAGAAAATGAGCCGTGGAGCTTAAAACGTGAGTTACTTCAGTAGCAACACGCTCTAGTTTGTCTTTAGCCTGCAAATATCGTTTGTTTTTCAGTTCTTCCTTCCATCCAGATATTGCAGGCTGCAAACATTCAATTAAAGTTTTGTAGATGTTAATATTGACTGAGCTCAAACTGGTCACAATTGCATCACGGATAATTGGATGCTCTACTCCAAATAAAGGGATGACCATTCGAAAAACAGATCTTGCTGAAGTAATCTTTTGATGGTGGACTGTGACTTTTTGAACTGATTTTTTGCGACCATGAGCTGCCGTATCAGGCACATGTATCTTTTGTTCCTCAGTCTGTGTCAAAGTTGTACTGGCCACAATAAGGTAAATTCGCCACTGCTCGACAACAATCTCGGGATGCGTACGCATGGGATGCTTGAGGTGAAAAGCGGAAGAGCCTACACTCTGACTGCGACTAAATTCCAGGACAGCCTCATGCATTTGGACAAGTTTACCACAAACTGTATTACGACAAAGAGCAACAGGAATAGGATACGTTTCAAAGCACAAGCGCATGACCAATGGAAACATTTTCAGCCAGAGAGCCGTATCCACTCCGTAGTCTGATTCTGCAAGCCGAACCAAACCTTCCTTCTTCATTCCATGAAGCTTGTGGAGACGACGACGCTCAGGACCACTCAAATTGATTCGAGGATTAGATGACTTGAAAACAAGAAGGGGATCAGTCGTTTCAAACAGAGTAATCAATCTAGACGAAATATTGCTTTCCTGGACACTCTCAATGACTTTTTCGAAGTCTTGCGTTAATTTCAAAATCTTTATCGCGGACTGCCTAATAGCACGGTCCTGTGAACACAGGAAAAATAAACCATTACCCTCAGCCTCCTCTATGATAGTCCACAAGCTATTCAGTTTCAGATCCTCGCCGTTGTTTTCTTCGTTAACTGCAATTTTTTCTTTCACAGTATCGATCCAGATTTGAAACAGCTCGATATAAAGATTGATGAGAACCTTAAAATCACCATGAGATGAGAATGACGTTGTATACGTTGAAAAGATTTTGCTGTCTACGGCAAAAACGTGCTTTGCTACCACTGGAACAATTGATTTTGGATCTTTAACACGCACAAGAGCCTTTAGAACTTTCGCAGAGATGCTAGCAATATTCGAATCTGTATTGACCGCATTGCGGGCAAGCATTTCGACAAGTTTCGGTAATTGAATGTTTGGCGGCATACACCAAGGAATGGTTTCTAGAACAACACCAAAAAATTCAAGATATGCCTGACGCTGGGTCTGAAGAGGTTCACTTCCAAAATGAAAGGTCAAGTTGGTCTTGCTAGTTGAAACAGGAGCTGCCTTTTCTTCACTGATAGATGCATGAAAACCTAATTGTGTGTCACATAATTGTATCATACGGCCCAGCATGCGTCCAAACTCCTCATGAAACTGCTTTAATGAGTTCAGGTTGTTGACAGATTGAGCAGAATTTATTTTTATTAATGGGTAGGGAGGCACGCTTTCAAGAATTGAATCTGTGGGAAACTCTGGCTTGTAACCTTCATCGATGTCGCTAAGTATAAAAAGGTAGGCGCGAATACCTATGATGGTACGATCATTGGCAACACTTTCTAGTGTGAAAAGACTAGAATTGTCAGCAGTCCCCGGATTTGGGAAAATGAGCTGGAAGAAAATATTTTCCAGTGCATACTGAAGATACCCTCGACCAATTATTCGAATCATGTATGTAAAAGTTGTGCAAAAGCTAGTATCGACGTAAGTCCATAGTTTTTTACTTTGAGCTCCTAGAAATGGCTTTGTAACGAGGTCGAGCTTCTTGGTAGTATTGTTAAGCGACTCTGTAAATCGACAGAGGAAAACCCATAAAAGTCTCGTCACGGACAGGATCATCGTGCGCCTCATAGCTTTGTCTTTGAACTTGGAAACATTTGATTCTAGCAGCGTTGACCACCTTGAGGCAAAAAATTCTTGAGGTGACACACACAGGAGCGTTACTAGCAACGGGAAAGCTTGGCTCCAATATTTAGGCTTCATTGCAAGTTCTTGTGTCTTATTGTAAAGGCCCTCCATAGCCTTAGCCCAAGCAGGGAGATTCAACTCAGCGCTGCCATTTCCAGCAACAGGCAGAAGTAACTGATTCAAAACTTCTGTGTATGCGATTTTGATTTTGGGGTTTTGAGATAGGCGGTAAAACTTGCTAATCGATTCAAGAAATTCAGCGCATTCTTCCATGACATCCATAGGATAGAGACGAATGTTGAGGTAGCGCATACCATGTATAATCAGTTGTACATTAGCTTCTTTTTCGCGGGGAACAATGCCAGTGTACTTCTCAAGCTCGGCAATAAATTCGTCACCAACGCGCATAAATCGGGAAGTTGACATTTTCCCTAGTAATTCAGCAAAGAGCTCCCAGTTAGCAGCGCGAATAGTGCTATGTAGAAAAATATTGGGATCTGTAGCTCGTAGTTGCTTGAAAACAATTTCTTCAAGTTTACTACTGAGATCTTCTCCAAGAATTTCAAGGGGAGTTTTCGTGACAACTTCCATAAGAACTCTGCAAAGAATAAAAATGCTGATTAGACTTTTCCGATCCGCCTCAACCTCTTCGTTTCGTAGCGTTTCCAATTGCTGACTAGTTTTCAGGTCAAAGTATTCAGCACGAGAGCCGGTTCTTCGATGTGCATTTAATGTATGATTTAAAGCTGACGTTGCCTGAGCGGCAGCTTCTGATTTTGTTTTACGCCAAAACATGACACTGTCGATAACAGGCTTTGGCTTTCTCCTTGCTGTATCACCCAGCAACGAAATGGTTCTGTCGAATGCTGGGTCTACCCCCTGGCCTAAAATTTCCCTAACTGGAGGCTCTGAGTCCGAAGAGTAACTCAAACACAGGTTTAACTTTTTCTCAGCGAATCGAACAAACTAATAACGGTTAGCAATCAAAGACGTACTGTCGATGAAATATATTGAGGTCATTAAGGCATACCTGGGTGAATAGAATATGCAAGGCGTATTCAGACGGGTTCTTGCCCTCACTTGTTGGCTTCTTAGTTGTCGCAACTGCAGTAGGAGGGATGGCGCGCAATGAAAGCTCTTCATATTTGGATGCGGGTTGCATAGCCAGTGGGTGGGCCATAGTGTTACTAGCTTGTAGATCTGGGATCGAAATAGAAGTAGCTGCTAAGTCAACTATGGGCATTTGCATGTGCTGGGAGATAGATGCGCTTGAGTTGGCGAGATGATGGTGCGTAGTATTATCAACGGGAGCTTGTTCTTGAAGAACCGATCCTCCATTTGTATATTGCTGGCTAGAAAAATCTCCTTGTAAGCTGGGGAGTTCTGGACTTAATATAGAAGACTGCTGAAGCTGCTTTAGGTTCTCCGCCTTGGAAACTGTAGCAGCTCGGTTGAGTTTGACTTTTGATGGCGGTATTGAGTCCTGTGCTGAAGTAGTCGGAAGGGAATAGTTTCGATCATGGTGAGAAAAAGGCACAGGGGTAGGCAAGTCTTCCTTTAGGCCATTGTCTCGTGACGGCCCCCCACCAAAGGTGAAGTTTTGGTTCATGGCATGGGCTTACTGGAAGGAGGTTGCAGAGATTGCAATCTAATGAGTAGTTAGAATTAGAGAAGACATGAACACACGAAGCACACGCAGGACCATACAATTTGTACGAGTAGTGAAACTACCAAAACGGGAAATAAAAAAGGAGAAGAGGTAAGGTCTTGAAGGTAAACTCTTGCTCTGCCTTTGTGGTGAGAATGAAACTTCGATGGATGGTGTTTTTTTCCGCCATCCCACAGTGAGTATGGCAGGGTATGGGTTTGCGTTACACCATGATCAAGCACCTAGCATACTTAGCATACTTGATTTAGTTAAATTACGAAAAAGTTCATGAAATTATTACGAGACGAAGAAAAGGAGCAAGAGAAACAAACTTATATCGAAAGACTTGTGTATAAGATCGCAGCAGAAGAGTATCTTGAAAGACTACCAGAATTTCGAGGCAATCACCAGTAAGATTAGAATCACCAGCACAGTAATAATGGCCACTGTAATGATTCTGTTGGTAGCCATGCGTCGAGCCATACTCCGTAGTGTACGAATACTTTTATCAACATATCCATCTGCCTCCAGTAGTGTGTTTCGAGCGTTAACAATTTGTTCACGCTGTCCACGGAGGTCTGTTAGAATATTGGCACCAATATTCTCCGTTTCATTGGCAATACGTTGAGAATCACGTAAGCGCTGGCTTGACCTCTCAAGGCTGGCTGTACCGCTAAGAAGTTGCTGTCGTTGATCCAAAGCAATATCATCTGAAGCACCGTCGCGAACACCAAACAATTCGCTACGATTTGAAGCCTCAATAACACGTTTCTGCAGGGGTTAAAAGCTGTTGTTACAAAATCAAGGAATAACTTACTAAATCGCGCTTTGCCTTGTCTGTGTTTGCACGGTACTCGCGTAGCTTGGAGTTGTACTGGCCTCTGGAGGAGGAAGGGATGTTTTGCACTTCTACAGATAGTTGGTCCAACTTTGAAAATGGTTAGCAAGGACACAAATTAGAGACTTGGATTCATACAATCTCGTAAGTTTCCTCGATTAATCGTTCAGCAGCAGCATTTGCCTTCGTTCTCTGATCTGTTAGGCGTTAGAATGTGCTGCAATATCAACTTCGTTACTTGTCTTCATACCGGATGAAAGCGTAGGAATCTCCTCAATCTTCTGAACTAGCTCATCATACGCCAGCTGAAAGTCAGACTCATAGTTCGTGAAAAGGCCCGTGGCAGACTGGTCGTTCATT
The DNA here is from genome assembly GCA_030564905.1 of Geotrichum fermentans. Taxonomy (NCBI): domain Eukaryota; kingdom Fungi; phylum Ascomycota; class Dipodascomycetes; order Dipodascales; family Dipodascaceae; genus Geotrichum; species Geotrichum fermentans. Next base: position 68,132 of record JAJMAG010000025.1, on the reverse strand, counting down.
TTGGCTGGCTTCAGTGTTTTGCAAGTCGTTCAGTAGTTGATAGAACTTGAAGCAAGTGTTCCGTGGCGGGTGAGGGGCGTACAACTGAGAGACGATGGCACGTGATCTGAATAATTTGGCGTCTGACTGGAGGCTCTACATACCAAATTTTGATATTTGAGACTTGGACCAAAGACATCTTCAAAGGATTCACCACACTGAATTCTCTGCAGAGTAGTAGCATGTCCCCGCGGTTTATGCTTTCGGCTCTTAGGGCCGCGCACTCTACAATGCGCCCTATTGCGCGCCTCGCTTCTATGCGCCATGCTTTCCATCTCTCTTACAAGGTGACAGCTTTCCCCAGCAGAACCTTTTCTTCCACCTCGACAGCCTACCATGGTCATCTCCACAAGCCAAAGCCTGGTGAGGAACTTAAAATTACATTCATAACCAAAGATGGCACGCAGATATCTTATGAGGTGGCAGCTGGTGACAATATGCTTGATATTGCTCAGGCCAACAACCTAGACATGGAGGGAGCTTGTGGGGGCAGCTGTGCGTGCTCTACATGTCATGTTATCGTTGATCCCGATTACTACGATCGTATGGAGGAGCCAGATGATGATGAAAACGATATGCTTGACCTGGCGTTTGGACTCACAGAGACGAGTCGACTAGGCTGCCAGGTTTCTATGAGCAAGGAACTGGATGGCATTCGAGTAGCTCTGCCAGCCATGTCGCGCAACTTGCAGGCAAGGGATTTTGAGTAGATAATGGGATGGATATTTATGTATATAAGTGATTGTTGTTTGGTAGATATAGATAATAAAGAACCTTTGACGGATGCAACAACATTCTTAAAGACTCCAGACATTCCATACTTTCTGGAGGCCCTGAACGGCGTATCAAAGTTTCATTGCGATCAAAGTTGAATGGTCCGAAGATTTCGAGCTTGGTGCTGACTCGCCAAAATATTAACACCTAAGGAATGACTAATCCGTCACCGTGGCAACAAAAAGTAAACAATAAACAACATTGTGCGCGTTGGGCATAACACGCGAAATTGCAGAGAGGATTCCACACCTACTCGCCTTTGATCTCCACTACACTCACCACCATCCAGGGTCTCGATACTTCTTTTAAACGCTTGATTGACACAAAAAGATTTTTCTTAGTTACATTGACATCCTTGCTTTATTCAAATTTTTTCTTGGTTAGGCAATGAGCGATCTAGAAAACTATTCAGCGCCAAACAAACTCGGTAAGCCGTCCACCGCACCGTCAGGAATCCCCAAAATGTCAAGGCCAAGTCTTGATGTAGTGTCAAGCAATTCAATCAACACAAGCATGCCCCCTCCCTCGTTTTCGTCGATTCCAAAGTCCGCAAGGGTTAGCGCATCTTTCACAAGTTCTGCAACGAATAACTACACACCAAACGCGGGAACGAGGATCGCAAGGCCAAGGTCGTCAATAGGATATACTTCAAATATCCCAAGTCATGCCAGATCGAAGAGCAGCAGTAATGTAAGGCAGATTTCGATGAACTCTTATGCGAATGTTCAGAACCAGGACAACACCAATAACATGGCGGATATGAACCGAAGCCTAAATATGGCGAAAGAAATGATAAGCGCCCAGAAAGCAAGAGAACACCAATTAATGAATCAAGGTATGCTGAAGAAGTAGAGATGCCAAAAATAAGGACTTAATTTGCTAACATTATAGTCATGACACTTCAGAATGAAAAAACGCAGCTGGAGCTTTCCAAAGCCAAGCTCCAAGATGCTATTTCCGATTCAGAAATCAAAGCACACAAAAGCGAACTCCGGATCAATGAGCTTGAATACACCGCTCGCCTTGCGGAGGAAAAAATGACGTATGCATTCGAGCTAAAGATCAGAGACTTAACACATCAACACGAAGAAAATGTTAAGCAGCTGCAAAACCAGTATAGAAGCGAGCTCGAAGAAACCTTAGAACGATTCAAGGATGAATACAAGAAGAAGTACAAAGAGGAGAAAAACTCAATGAGGAGCGCGCTACAGGATAAGGAGGCAGAGCTAGAAAGGATACTAACGTGCGAACGCGCAGCTAGTAAAGAAAAGCTCGAATCTACCATAGATCTTTACAATCAAAACCTGGCGACCTTGGAGCAACAAAAGAAGAACTTGGAGAAAGAGAACAGGAGCATTGAGTTAGAGCGCAACGATTACAAGCTCAAACTTGAGACGCTTTCTCGCGAACTCGATTCAGCAAAGTCGAGCTTGATCAGGTATCAGTCTGACACTGAATCGTCAGCATACTCTTTCCAGACACAAATCCATGAACTTCAAATGAAACTTCAGCAGCAAACCGAATCCATGAGCAGCATGGAACTTGCAGCCCATTCCATTCAAGAAGAAAGGGAAATTGCGAAGCAAAAACTCTTGCGCGCCGAAGCTGCGCGTCGTAAGCTCCATAACCAACTTCAAGAGCTCAAGGGCAACATTCGTGTCTTTTGTCGCGTGCGGCCGTTACTGCCACAAGAAGCAGGACCTGTTAACTTCAATTTTCCCGATTGCGATGAAGAAGGCCAGCAGCTGCAACTCCAAGTACCTGCAATAGGCGGGATTCCAACGTTGGACCAAGAGGTTCGGAATAGTGTACACTCCTTTAAATTTGACCGGGTATTTTCTACTGATGCTTCAAACGAAGATGTGTTTGATGAGGTAGAGCAGCTGGTGCAAAGTGCACTTGATGGCTACAATGTGTGTATTTTTGCCTACGGCCAAACAGGGTCGGGAAAAACGTACACGATGAGCAGTCCCACAAATGGTATCATCCCATTGGCAATCTCTCAAATCTTCGAAAATGCAACTGCGTTGGAGGAGAATGGGTGGGAGTTTGAGTACCATGGCGAGTTTTTGGAGATTTACAATGAAAAGATCCTTGATTTGCTTGGAAAGTCTGATGACCTTGACAAGGGAAAGTTTGAAATCAGACATGATCCCACAACTCGTCGAACTGTTGTAACAGGCTTGACCACAGTAATGCTGGAATCTCCAGCACAAGCAGCCACTATTCTTCAGAAAGCTAGCCGTAACCGAAGTGTAGCGGCGACGATGGCCAACCACCACAGTTCTCGGTCACATAGCGTGTTTATTCTCCGCTTAACAGGTCGTAATAAAGTGACTGGTAAAACTCATAACGGAGTTCTGAATTTGATCGACTTGGCAGGAAGTGAACGTCTTAGCCAAAGCCAAGCAGCGGGAGACAGGCTAAAAGAAACACAGGCAATCAATAAGAGCTTAAGCTCTTTGGGAGATGTGATCTGTGCCTTGGGTAACAAGAAAGACTCTCATGTTCCATACAGAAATTCCAAGGTAAGCACACGAAAATCTAAAAGGACCCTGGATGAGTTTGATACTAACACGCTAGCTCACCTATCTGCTACAATACTCCCTTAGCGGAAACAGCAAAACACTAATGCTTGTTAACGTCTCACCATTGCAGGTACACGCAAATGAGACCATCAACTCGCTGAGATTTGCAACAAAGGTAAGATCCAGGCCAGGGTTGCGAGAAGCATCTGACTAACCAATGACCAGGTCAACAACACACATATCGGGACCGCGAGGCGAATGGCATGAGACCAGGGGCAGTAACACTAGTGACACTGTCTGTTGCACGGGATACCGTGAGACGTGCAAATATTTTTGGCTGTAAATCCCTGCACGCACGCGTCAAGTGCCGTCGAGAAGTCACCTTAGGATACAGTAAACCGTTTACGTGCACTTTTGCTAGCTATTCGAAAACCATGGCCAATTGCTTGACAGGTAGCCATCGCTATCCTGGACTACATAGGCTTTCCTGCCCGTATCCCACATAGTAGTCTCGACAGCGCACACACGTAGATGATCCCTCTCTCCACAGGCCGCCCTCTGCCTGCTGCGGTCTCCCGTCTTCTCGTCGACACGTTTTGCTTCCGTGCCGCAGCCCGACTCTTCGCCGTGGCTGCACGCGGTAGAGTTTTCCGGGGAAAATCAGGTGTAACGGCGCAGCCGCACGTCTATATAGCAAATCACGTAATAGGAAATAACATGGCACTTCACGTGAACCTGAGAAAATTCAAAGTGGAAAACTCGGTGGAAAACTTGGTGGGAGATGGGCCAACTGATGAAAAACTATTTCATCTGGCCATTCTTCCCCTCCTCCCTCAGTGCATCGCCAACTCGAATACAACCTGGCTTCTTAGACGCCTCTTCAATCTTTCACCGAAGCTCTCTCATTTATACTGATATCGTTAACTCTCAAGCAGCGTCCTTCATCTGCTCATCGGGCCCCTTCACCATGCCCAATATTACAACTGGTGTCACGAAACATTCCCAAACCGCGCCGCCGCTATTCCACGAACACGAGCCTCCACTTCGCCCTTTAAACCGTGTGCCTTCTCATCATAAACCCTCGCAAGACGTTCATCCCTCACGGCGGCTTTCTCACTTGGCGCAACCCGCCCACCCCACTCCTCCTCCTCCCCTTAAATCTCAGGATGTGCAACATTCTTGCGCGTGTGGTGTTGAATGTGACCTCCGTCAACACCATGGCGGCCCAATGGCATCCGTCACAAGCCAAAACACAAACACCCCCACCACAACTGACAACATAACCAACTTCAATCTATCGTGTAAACGCCCGCCAAAACTCCTTCAGCTAAGCCCATCGGCGGTCAGTTCTTTGGATCCTCGTGATTTAGAGAGCGTGTATAGCCTTTGGGCTGTTTTTTCAAAGTGTGGAGCCGTGCTGGAAAACGGCAAACGTTTAGGAAACATGTCCTGGCGATTATGGAGCCGCGATCTGCTGTATAACCCACGAAACGGTCTGGAAACGTGTAGCTCTGAATCTTCAGTCCCGGAACTGGGCCAGGTGCCCAAACTGTCTTCCTCTGTAGAATCCAGCACGTCTAGCTGTACATCCACATCGAATCAAAGAGGTTCAAATGACAAACTCACCATGACAAAAACAACTACTCCCCTATCACCATCACAAGAACAATATCCGTCTCTCCCAATCCTGGAGACCTCAGCGATGCAACATACATCGGGCAGAGCCCTCAAGTCGCCTCACTTTCTGCCCAGCCAGCCCAGTAGTGCGAGCAAAGCTGAAAGAATTCCACGTAAACCGCTCTCGCCGGAAGCTCTAAGGCGGCTCCTTCAACTGTTTAGTTCTGACAACGAAACACCGATCTGGAAGGTAGACACCAAACCCGCTGCCACTCTTACAACGATGAAACAAACTCAACAGTCCCCGGATCTTGGGCGACAAGATCCTGCGGCAGGCCCTCGACCTGCGAACATCAACCCCACGAACCTCCGTCATCATTCATCTTTGTTCAAACAAACTCCTCCTATTAACGGTCGACGGGATTCTCAACCGTCTTTATCGCATCTTTCGAAACAAGGCCGCTCTGCGAGCTCCCTGTCGTCTAAAAAACAATTTCACCCCACTTCAATAACAACCGATAATCGTGTTCCTGCCAATGTTACAAGATCGGCATTGACTGCTAAGATCGAAGCTGTACATCCGACCAAGCCCACCGGTCTGGTTACTGGTGCAGCTCCCCCTCCTGCGGATGCTGCCAAACCAGCGAAGCTCTCAAATACAACCTCGTCATTATTCCCTGCACGAAAGGAACCGATCAAGAGAACAATGTCACTATTTGCACGCCATGAGCCGACTTCTACTATGACATCCAAACAGCCTGTCACACGAGCTCACACCACTGGGCTTGTACGTAATGGAAAGCACGTGCATCTAGGGGATGGATATAATGTTACTACTAGAGAGGTTGAAAAGTATTCTTCTGATGATGATGATGCTGGCAGAGAGCCAAGCACTTTGTCAGACACAGATGCTGATTCTGAATCAGAAAGTGATTTTGAGGGCATTGATTCTAATGGATCTCGCCTTACGTTCAGGCACCGTACCAACACTGCGACTAGCATAGTAAGAGGTTTCTCGCAAGGATCAGTGTCCGTGTCGAGAAGAGCTTCTACTGTGAACATGACTCCCGCCACAAAGAAAGTGTCTTTGCCTGCTGGTTCAGGAATGTCTGAAATGACCAAGGCCAGACCTGACAAAGTGGCCAGAGAAAACATGTTTTTCATTGAGTCGTCGTCACCAAGTGAGAGTGAGCTTGGACAGAATTCTCTTTCGTCACATACCAGTGAATATGGCTCCATGATGAAGAGCTCGACTGACGGAACGAGCATGTCCTCAGGAAAGTTGACGTCACTCTTCACCACTTCTTCCGTGGGTGACACTAAAAAGTCACCTGAACATAAAGCCAATCCGCAGCACAGCCTGAAGGCTGTTAGTGAGAACGATAGTGAGGAAGATGATGATATCGATGGTGACGAAGACGACGGAGACGACGATAGTGCGTGGGATAGTTTAGACGACGAAAGCGAATCTGGTTCTTTTGATGAAATCTCAGCGTTCAGCCGTGATGACGCTAAACCGAAGCCTCTTGTCCGCCCCTCCTTACTTTCCTCTTTGTTTTTAGACTCTCCCGACAAACTCCAAGAAGAGCATAAAGCCCGTCTCTCCTCACAATCAAAATCATCTGAGAGCGGCAGCACTGACAAAGGAAAAGTCTCGTCCACGATCAAAAATAATAGCCCGGATTCTTCCAATACTCAAGCTACACGGTCCGGCCCACCTCCAACAGCTAGAACCAGCTTAGCATCTGTTGGCGAGATAGAAAAGACTGGACCTCGATATGACTTACTTTCTCCGCGCACTACGCGACGGAATATGTTGGCGTCCGAGCTTTCAGCTTCTGTCCGCAGAGACCTTCTCTGGGAACGGAAGCCAGTCGGCGTCTTGAAATCAGATGGGTCAGGTACTGGCAAACTCGCTCGACGACATACTTCTATTGACGTTGCTGGACTGACTCGTTCTCACCAGCAGGAATCAACGAGGCAAGATGAATCATCCCAGAACAACAACACGAATACCTTAGAAAATGCACCGTTACCTGGAGAGTCATGGCTCCAGGATTTAGAAAACGAATCCAATGGGTATTTTGACTACAATGCTGCTGTGTGGTGATGTAGCATGCTCTACTAATTATTGACCCTGTTCATCTAGCCCGCCCAGCATTTTTTTGCATATGTTTATTTCTTGCTGTTAACAGCAGCAAAAATAATCTAAAAAAATAAAAATAAAAAATAAAAAAAGAAACGAACGCACATATAAAGCTTCAAGTAGATGTTTTATTTAACTCTTCCTGTATTTTTCATGAATTTTAAATCCTATTTTTGTTTCTTTTGCACCCGCAGCTAGCAAGTTGGAAGTCCTGAAGAAGCGATTCTAATGCGACGAGATAATGGAGCAGAATGGAATAAATTTCAATAAAAAGGACTATACAACATAAAGTAAGTCATCACAGGTAGCTCCTGGAATAACTAGGCCCTTCCAATAAGTCGCCTGCTAATACTTTGTTTCGCACAATTCATGGCACTACATTTGCTGTATGTTGCTCATAATCTGGTTATCATATTAAAGCCCACTACCTCGCATACTTGAGTGCAGTGCCGAAGATTTTGCTGCCATACCCGGTACTTCCTATTTTGAATAAGAACCGTATCGAACAGTCTCAGGGCTTGAACTGGATAAGCCTGAAGCACACCCATCCACTGGCCTCTTTCCGCACCTACGCACTCCCGTGCAAAATTAGATTTATCACATTGTTGTCATTAAAAAAGATATACACGAAAAAAATAAGCATTCAAAGAAAACTTGACTCTGATGAATTTGAAGAAAAATAAAAATTTTGAAAAAAGTGAAAAAGGGGAGAAAAAAAAAAGAAGTTTTCAGGGCCAATTTTTGAACCATTTGGGCAACCGTTTTGTTTGAACGCTGCCCGAGTTGGACTTTACAGAAATGTCTGAATTTAATCCTCCCATGCTCGATGCTGTGCTATCCGTAGCCGAAAATGAGCGTGTCAAAGCACTCCCGCATTGGGTTGGAGGGGAGGTACTTGCTTCTGAGGCACCTGGAGTTGTGCTTGTATCAGAACGCACTTGGTCAACACTTGAACGCGGGAAATGAGTTGCGGACGTTTTGGAAGTAGGAGTCGGTGCACTCGGGCCGTCCTCTGGAAGAAGGGCCTCGCCCTTCAAAAGTGGACTCGTGTAGTGAGGTATTGAAAGAGAATGCAAGTCGATAGGGCTAGTTATCTCGGGGTCAACACTGGGCATGTTAGGTGAGCTATGACTGCGTCGGCGTTGACTAAAATCAAACCCAGGAGGAACTATGGTGACATCTGGATTTAAAGATTTCTTGACGGAGGGATTTAGCTTTATCGGATCAGCGTGTTCGGGTACAGACGCAATCTGTTCGCGAATAACAAGCTCGGGACTTGTTTGTAGTTCATTGTAGCTGAACCAATCATTATCCGCTGAGATCCCCTTGACGTGCTTCAGTGTTCCTTTTGGGAGGTTCCACAAAAGCGACATGTGTCTGCAATACTTGGGCACATCATCAACATTGAACTCTTCAGTTTTGTCTTTAAGGTCAGACACAATTCTTTCAACTTTCTGGTGGCACTCATAGCAGGCATCGAACAAGCGATTTAACTCAGTTTTCGTTACTGCGATTTTAGCTGAGACCTTTGCATTTGCGCTAATGTTACTGGTAGGCATTACTTCATCACTCTGCTCCTCAGAGTCAACCAGGACACCCTCCATTAAAGCTTCTTCCTGCGTAGTAAATTCCTCGATACGAGCGAAAATATCTTCCCTGTTTACCTCTAAAACCTTTTTCCAGACTTCGAAAAATCTCGCGTAGTTAAGGTGTTCGTCAAGCAAAAATGGATTATAGATATGCTCTGACAAAGGCACACCTCCTAGACTGCTTGAATCCGACTGTGATGGCCGTGCATATTGAAAATCCGTGGCCTCTAGCTCTTCAATCTCTGACTCAGTTTTGCCATCCAGTTTCACGTTCTGGTAGTATTCCTGAAGCTCATCTTCATGCTCGTCAAAAAACACATTCATTGGAATCATATATGGCTCTTTTAAGCCAAACCTACTCCTGTTTGCAAATGCCTGTATCACCTTCGTAATCAAAGTTAGGGGCCGGTGAACGGCTGCCGCTTGCTGTGCGTCAATAAACCCAAAAAGCTTTGGATTGAGCAAGCCAGGGCAAAAAAATCTCAAAAACAGAAATCCAGCAATACTGTTATTAACGCCTTTTTCAGCCATTTGTAGGTTATTCACCAGTTCATCACTTAAATGCCTGAAAATGATTTTGAAACTCATTGGCATGCCGTCCACAGCATTCTTTATAAGATTCCAAAGGCGTGTAGTGTATTCTAGTAGTTTTGCCTGGTTCGCTGCCAAGGCTTCTTTGTCTGCAGCTGATAGATTGTCAGGCGGGGAGGACAATTTCATCCTAGCTGGATCGATTTCAAGATCTGGACGCGCGTCGACAACGCTCTGAACGAAAACTCCAATGATGCCAGTGAGATAAACTCTTCCTACCATTCTCATGAACTTTTCAAGTGATTTCGTGAGAATATTGTTGCCTCGGAACATGCTATTCAAAAGATTTTGTTTAAATTCGTGTTGTTCAATGGTACAGTACTCCCTGAAACAATCCCTTCCTTGTTTCTTGACAATGTAGAGGCGAGTTTTGATGATATCTTGAGAGATTAAGGCTGAAATCCATTTTATCACTTGAGTAGGCGTTGGCGTTGCCAGTGCCATGTTTAGACATATGTCACTCATAGAAGTAATGTCTCCTCTAGGTAGGTAATCTTCCGATAGGTTGAGCAGTGCTAAACTTTCGTCGGATAATGACTTCAGCGCTGCCTTAACACCATCATAATGCTTTGACGCCACAATAGGCATTTCTTCCAATAAAATTTTAACACAGAGAGAACCTTCATCATTTTCTGCAGTGCCCGTGCCTTCTAATTTATACCATGTTTCGCGATTGCCATTTTTTTTCAGATCATCGTTTGTTAGGGTAACTGTAGCAATCAAGGGATCATTATAGGGGTCGGCACTTTTAATCCGCCGTCGAACATGAAAAAATATCGTAGGTATTTCTGGAGTATCAATGTCTCGGTATATAAAGTCTTCTCTCCAAAATGGCGATTTCGTAGATGGTGAAACTGAAGTTCTTCCCCAAATACGACTGCCAAACACGATTTCAACGTAGAGCTCTGGATAGGTACAATGCGGTGTTTTATCAATAGCATTAACCCTTGCTTCCAAAATTCGGAAAGTTAAGAATCTCGCAAGTCGAAACGACTTACTTGGATCGCCAGTCGAGGGAGAATAAACTTGCAAGCGAGGAAGCTTTTTCAAAGCCAGCATCCACTCGCGAGAATCTTCGGTGTCGTGAAATTTAAGATACAGTGCCGTATCATGTGAATGGGTATGATTCCGTGTGTGTTTGATAATCGTATTCTCAGCTAGGTGTTTTCCATGGCCACTCTTGTGCTCCCCTGAATTCGATATTGAATTGGAAGGTATCGATTGTGGTGGTGCTTTATGATGATGTGACGTTCCCGCATTAGCGTGTTGAGGATATTCGCCAATGTAAATGATATCTGGCAGTTGAAAAACTGAATAATCCAATCTTCTTATTCCCGACATAAACAACAGGCGTATGTTTTGTTGCCTTATCAATGAACCTGATTCAGCATTGGTAATTTCCAAGATTCCGTTCTCTAGTAATTTTACGTGAGACCGCACCCAACACGTAGGCGTAAAAGGGGATTCTATCGTTGAAGGGTCAGCGACGCTGAACTTTGAAACCATTTCAGCAGAAGATGTATCGGACATAGAGGGACTCGGTGATAACCGAACTTGTTTTAAAGGTGGAGAATACACATAAAGGATTCCCTGCTGCAACACGTTAGTGGAGCTATTTGGTTTAGAAAATGGGTAGTATTGCTTCGAATCGAGGCCCGGAGACTTGAGATTCGCATGAAGCAATACTGCCGCGAGTCATTCCTGAAATATTTCTATCCCCGCTGACGGGAAAGAAAGAAATATTTTCTGAATCTCATTGCACGTAGGCCTGATTTCCAATTCGTAATCATCCTTCTTGAAATAACCCGTGACTTCGGCTGAGCGAATATCAACTGTGCACGTCAAGCCAATATTTAGTTCTGACAGGTAGAGTTTCGATTTAGAATCTAGTGATCCTGTGCCACTATTGTTGGTTAGCTATTACGCAATAGATATTACACTGTTCACTCACGCCATCCATTTTCCGTTGTCTATAAGATATAGTAACTCTGTTTCTTGAAATGTTCCGGTAGAATGTCGCATCTTTTCAAGCACTTGCTTTTCTATGGTTTTCGGATCTGAGCAAACATGTTAGCACTGCACCAACTGTAATCGCCAATTTTACTAACCTCTAGGAATTGAGTTACCTTCTCTAAAATCATAGGCTAGTGAAATCGCTTGGGCGTTTGGCGCAGGCGACTTACTTTGTGAACGGCGTATGAAAGAAGTCACTGATCGCGTGGAGTTAGGAGATGAATCTGAGATGTAAGTAGGTCTGGAAATAGATCGTGAAGGGGAGATTGAATCATGATTATGTTGTTTTTTAGAGACTGTTCGAGAAATGCGAAGGCCTTTGGTGAAACGTGTGTGCTTTTTGAAATGTTTCCTTTCTCCTGAATGGGTGCTAGTTGTATTTTCAGTAGAGAGCGGGGACTGCGCTAGCACTACAGAAGGAGATGCCTGGACTTCGGCGAGGGGGTCGGCAGAAGGATCATCTTTGATTACAATATGAGAGACCCTGGTATCGATATTGGGAAGAGAATGTGGTTTTCTTGTTGGTGTGGGGGCCTTCAGTGAGCTGCTATCATTAGAAGAGCTACCAGGGGTGGTATCAGTTGCTAGCTCTTGTTGCCGGATAGGCACAGCATTGGAGGGAGTAGGAGTGGATTGGTATAACACTGGTCGCGTACGGCCCCCCTGTTGATCATGGGTGGCAGCGGTAGAGTTATTATCCATGCCGTTGCCTGGGGCTGGAGTCGTTAAAATTCAGCGAAATGTTACAGGAGTTGCTTGAGGGCGTAGAATGATTCAAGTGGGGGCAAAGATGGACAAGAGGACTAACGCAAGGCCATGAGCTGCAAAGAAAAGGCAGGGCGATGGTTTAGGGGAGTGATTTATCGTGATGGTAGTTTTGGGATTTCAAGTTGTTGTGAAGTGGTGATGTGGGAAATCCGCTAATTATTTGAAGCCCAGTGCGCCCAAAGTGGATGGAGAGTACACAACAACAAGAGAAAAGGGCCAAAATCACAAGTCCAAAAGAATTCCTCAGCTGCGTAGAACAGCGTTTGAGGTGAAAAAAGTCACGCCTGTTCCCACAGCTGACACGGGCTCAGTATCACTAGAGCCGGTACGCGGTCGGGATCAGGCGTTGGGGAATTTGTTCCGCCAACCCACTGACCGTATTGCCGGCCAAGAAGATTAAGAAACTCCAGGCCGTTTTTGGACTAACTGCATTTCCTCTGGCTGATCCCTACCAACAGTTGGAGAATAGCTAAAGTATGAATATTTAATTTCAACCATCTGTATCCTCCAACACGCATAGTAGCTGCAGGCTTTGGAAGTTCTCTGAAAAGTATTTATGGCCTGTCCGCCACGTGAGATATAACGGAGTTGAAGAAAACGCCTTGGTTGAATCGCTTGCCATTAGCTGTCTCTTGACCATATCAAATTTTATAAATTTCACGCACAAAATGAATCTAGAAAAAAACAAGTTTACATCAATTAACAACGATGACAATCCTGGAGGTTTCCATTAGGTGCATCCACCTCAGGGATCCCCATCATTATCTGATGTCCGTCACGTTGAGTCTCTGACCAACTTGTAGAGTTCACAAGTAAACATGTCATCGCTTCGCAGTACAACGAAGCCTAGCCAGACCGTTGAATGTTACAAACACCGTTGGCGTCTTCCCTACATTCATAGTTGACAGCCTTATTCCTACTCTTGGACAGTTGAATCTCGAGTGCTCCGGGTGAGTTCTATGCATGGAAACTTCGCACGATAGCGATCTACAAACCTCCAGGTATACTATTCAAATACACATCAGCATAGCTTGGCGTTGGCTCCTCCGTATAGCGTGTAACGAGAGCATTACCACAACATAGTTTCAACCAACATTCGAGTACTGAAAAGCTTCATCAGAGTGAGAACAAAAATGGTTCGCAGTTCAGGAAAGTAGTGGCTATTCTTTTTTTAATCAACAACATAGTAATGGTACCTGACTATGTATTACGTGTTTTAATGTCAATACTGTTGCTACCTAAAATCCCTCCATTGCGAAAAACTCTTGCTCTTGAATAAGAACACTTGAATAAGAACACAACAGAATCCCAGTAAACTTGACTTATCTTTCAGGTTATTTAGCTGGAAAAATTCACGCTGACTGCTACTTCAACTAAGCTGCTCACCCACAAGTTGCAGTATTATGTAGATGTCACTGCCTTCATACGTGAATCATCGAGGATGGCAGTTACTAGTTTCTTCAGTATGTTACGAACAGCACGATACGCCAAATTATCCCAGCGGTGTATTGTGTGATTTAAATTTGTGTTGCACATAGTATCCCGTACTCTTATTCAAAAGTGAAGAACGCACTCATGTCTTAGGCACACACACAACGGTCCAGCATACAATGACCACTATCTGTAAAGTCGCAGTTCCTGCACTGACGCCAAACTCACAACTTGTAGTATGCGATAAAAATCTGAGATTGGGAGTAAGGACCGAGGTCCACGACGAGAATGCCCAAAAGTAGATTGCTGAATTCAGCCTCTTTCCAAAAAAAAAGGAGTCTGAAAGGTTCACGTCGTTCTTTTTCAAAAAAGCACTAGTTGTTTTTAATTAAAGCCTTATGGAATCCACGTTCTAGTCGCTTTAGCCAAGTGTGGTGATGCTAGTATTTTCATAGCTTGGGTCCCAATTCATTTTGGCCGTTCCATGATCTCCCCTCTTGTTCTCTTTTTGCCTCCACCCCCTGTAACCTGATTTCTACTTCTACATACACAATGCCGTTTGCACCGAAAGAAAAGATTGTTCTCGATCCGCCCTTGGATACTCTCTACACGGCCGAGGAGCTTTCAAAATACGATGGTATGCAATACGGTACAATGCCTTCATCCTCCACCCGCCCCGCGCCTCTCTCATCATCATCATCACCATGAAAGAGCTAACCCAATTGCCTAGGAGTTTCAGACCCCCGGATATTTGTGGCCATCAAAGGGACTATCTTTGATGTTACCAGAAACAGCGCCAGTTATGGACCCGGAAAGGGCTATAATGTGTTTGTGGGCAAGGACGCATCAAGAGCACTGGCCAAGTCTTCGCTGGATCCGACTCACGCTCGCCCTGAATACGAGGACCTAGACGCTAAAGAGCTGAAGGTCTTGGATGATTGGTACTCGTTTTTTTCGCAAAGGTATAATATTGTTGGCCGACTTGTATAAAGGATATTGTCAAGAACAACTCGCGTTTGCGAGTCTTGAATTCTGGACCCTGTTGCTAGACGGGCCTTGCTTACGTATCAAGTAGTGTTGTTTGGGCAAATTGAAAGTCTTGGATATCATGCACCCGCCGTAATAAACAAAAAACCTGCTGAAAAGAAATCGTCGCAAAATATGACGCAACAGAGTCTTCTCGAAAGTATTGATTACAAAATTTTGAGCTATGGCGATGATGAACTCCAGAGATTAGCAGTGTATGTTCACAATGCCGCCAAAACTGTGCCGAAAAAATGGATTGTATACATTCATGGTGGCGCCTGGAGAGACCCAAACAACGACCATCACGATGGAGACTACATCATCTCGAATATTCTTAAGAACCATCCAGCCGAATACGCAGGGGCATCAATTGACTACCCGCTATCGAGCCGGGTCCAGCATCCAGAGTTCGCTTTGAATGCTTTGAAGGCACTTACCAAGCTCAACAAGCAGTACGAAATTGAAGAGTACATCTTGGTCGGCCATTCAGCAGGTGCTCATATCGCACTTCAAACGTTCCTTTACGGCCGCCTTCAGCCTGATACATTATCACTCATTAAAAAGTGCCACAAGGTATTTGGGGTCGAGGGTATCTACATTTTAGATCTTCTCGTGCGCGAAAACGAAGGCTACCGCGGCTTTACAGAAGAAGCATTCGGCCAAAACATTGCTGGCTCCTGGGACACTGCGAGTCCGTTCTCAGCTGACCCCAGTAACCAGCGATATCACTGGACGACGGATGGAGATGCGTACAGGGACGGTTCAACGAGCGTCCCATTTGTTGATGGAACCTTGTACATTTGCCACTCGCCAACGGATGAGCTTTTAATCGAAAAGTACCAGCCTGAGACAACCTTCAATATTCTCAAAAAGACCACAAGTCCTGCTTGCATTGGCGTCAAGTATCTCAAGATTTCTGGTCTCCATGAAGAAGCAATCCGAAACAAGGACATTATAGAAGCTATAGATGAAAACATTCATGCATAACTTGCTTATGTGCAACCTTTTTGATGATCTAGTTAGCATCTACCACTTTTAACATCTTCATATAATACCAGTCGTCGTAGAATAAAAACATAATTGCGAATTAAAAAAGGGGTCATCCCGGGTTTGATCCGGGGTCGCCTGCAAGCACGATTTTTGATCGCAGAGCTTCAGTTATCACCCGAAGCAGGCATACTACCACTATACTAATGACCCAATTTTTCGAAATTAATATTTTTTGCATATACATGTATATAAGGGGGTTATCAACGTAGTCCAAACTATTCCAAAATTCTGGGTCCAAGTGATTTCTACGCTGGTAAAAGCCAGCTAAACAAAAAGAATGAAGACGTTATTGTAGGTGCTGAATCTGGGACTTCATTTTATATTTGTTTTCTTGTGATTGTGGAAGTTTAATATTGTTTCTTCTTTAGCGTAATAGCCAATTGAGCGGGCAAAATATATTGATTGATTGGTTGATTGGTTGATTGGTTGATTGGTTAAGAACGATAACATAGCTTGTTGAAAACGACTGATGAGTACTGAGGTTTGATAGTATTATTAGTGGCCGATTTTCTTGGGGATCCAAGGACCCGGCCCCAGCTCCAGAAGGTCCTCACGATGAGATGGAATTTTAAACTATGAATCCATGTAACCAAAATTCACAGTCTATACCGTTATATGATTTAGATCAAAAAAAAAAAGCTTAACCCAGTTTTATCTCGGCTTTTTTTTTTGCGTGGACTTTGAAATTTATTCTACCTGGTCAAGATCTCCCGAATTTTATATTTACCTACTAGTACAACTAATATACTTACTTTTCCGAGAATCCCTTTTTTTGTACGTTCCGGTTGAACAAGGACTATTGGGGCCGCTGTGAACTAGTTCCAGCTAGCAGTTGAAAAACTGAACAAACAATTAACAAGCCCAATTTCACTATCAAAGCAAGCAGGCCGTGTGCGCAATACGGGAAATAAAAAACATTTCCATTGGACACAATAATACCATCACATCGACTTTTAAGAGGTTTCACAAGAAGTGCTAAGACCACTAAAAGCTCTAGTGAAAGAAGTGTTGCGCTGAAATTAAAGAAAAGAAATAAAAGGCATGACTGCGCAATAACCAGTCATGGTTGATTAGTAAAGACCGATCTGACTTGCAAAGGACGTGCTGATGCTTTCTAATTCATCGTCACTAGAATTGACTTCATCTTCATCCACATCTAAGAACTGAGTAATGCGTTCCGACAAACTGTTACCAAGGTGACGGTTCAACTGAGGACCACGCGGGTGGTTGGGACCTGAAGGGACAGGAGCTGACGCAAATTGCTGCTGGAAGATACTGGGAAGATTACTGGGATCCATAGGCATCATGTAACTGTTGTCATGCGGACGTAGCGAGGCCACACTACCCGCCTCGGATTCCGAGTCTGTCTCTCGGTCATGATCACGGAAGATGTCAGATGCCAGATTGGAGCTCTTGACGCTGTCGCCATCAATGGAACCAACGTCATTAATAAATTGATCACCAAAGCCAAATGAGCCTGGCATACCGTTACCAGCGCCGGGTCCAAAATGAGGAACTTGACCAGGCAAAGGAGGGAAGTTTCCAGGATGATTCATATCAATTTGAGGCATACGACGACGAGGCTTAGCAGAGCGTGGCTTATGCAACTGAATGGAAGAAGGCTGGAGTCGGTTCAAAAGACCCTCGACAAGACTACCCTTCTCACGAAAGTGAGTGAGAAGGTGAAGCCACAAGAAGTTTTTGGAGAGAACGCGGGGGTTACCAAGAAGAACCAACCCGTACTTAGCACGAGTTAGAGCGACGTTAAGACGTCTAGGGTCAGACAAAAAGCCGATGCCTTGGTGTTCGTTTGAACGGACACAGGAAACGATGATGTAGTCTTTTTCGCGACCTTGGAACGCATCCACAGACTCCACCTCAACAGCACGATAGAGGTCCTTGTTCATGGAACCGGTAGTAATCATGTACTGGGTGAGGTAGGCACGTTGACCCTCGTAAGGAGTAATAATACCAATTTGAGAGGGTTGTACTCCGGCCTTGAAAAATCTGGTGACAAGGCGTTCACAGTTCGTCGCTTCGGCTCTGTTGAGATACGAAGTACCACTAGAAGAAATTTCTTCCTTGCCCAAAATACTCCAAAACATCATAGGGTTCTCAGGAACGGGCCAAGGGAAATCTAGCTCGCGACGCTCGCGCTCTTGGCGGGTTACACCGTTCTGAAGAGAGCCATCATAAAACATATTACTAGGAAATTCAGAAAGACAAGGGTGCATACGATATTGTACTGTCAAACGGATAGGGGTATGACCAAGGTTGACAAGTCTCTCAAACAACGATTTGGAAAGACCGGCATTTGCAGCAGCCTTGCATCCAATAACAGGACCAAGCTGCTGATGATCACCAACGAGAACGAGTTGCTTGCATCCATGGACAACAGGAATCAAACACTCGGGCTCGGTAGCCTGTGTAGACTCATCAATAAGGACCGTTCTGAATCTGATTTGCTTGATACGAGCATCGCCTGCTGCTGAACAAGTACATACCACAACGTCAGCTTGTTTCAAAATATTGGACTCAGCTTGACGAAGGAGCTTGAAATATTTGCGGCCATCACGGTCGGAAAGTTCACCTAGCTCATCTTTTAGTTGTTGCAGCTTGAGGAGCTCAGGAGAAACGCCTTGAGCTGACTTAACAAGTGATCCTAGAGAAATTTCTTTAATGCTATCGCTGAGAACGAACTCGCGCGACTTGGCAGCAAGACGGACAACATTAAGGCCAGTCTTGTTAAGACGGTCAGCAAGCTGGTCGGCGGCCACGTTGGAAGGAGCACAGACAAGAACAGATTCCTTCGTCATTCTGTTGATATGATACACAATGGTGGTAGACACCACAGTCTTACCAGTACCAGGAGGTCCCTGGATAAGAGATAAGGGGGAACGCAAAACCGAGGTCACAGCAGCAAGTTGAGATGTGTTTAATTCGCCAACTCCAGGAATGCTGAGGTTTGCAGGTGGATCAGCTTTGAAACTAACGTTATCAATTTCATGTCCCAAGAGCTTATGATAAATGTAACCAGAAACTGAAGTCTCATCAGCGGCAAACTCCTTCAGTCCATGTTGAATGCGCTCGTATGTGACACCAGACCATAAGAAGTCAACTGCATAATTGGTAGTCAGTTCCGTAGGAGGTTCATCACCACGTTTGAGTTCAAGCGTGACTTCCTCAGAGGTTCCGTCGGGAATTTTCGTGACAAATCCACTTCCCTTCCAAGGATTTCCTTCATTGCCCTCGTAGCGAATAGCCATTTCATCCCCAATCATGATTCTAACAGAGGAGTTATTAAAGTCGTTGATAAAAAACGACACGAGATGACGCTTACTCAGACCAAGGTCCCAAGTTACAGTAACATTTTCTTGAGCTTGAGATTCCTTCTGTTTGCGGTCATACTCAGCTTCAATCATGACCAAAGGTCCGAAGCAACGCTGGTACTGGAAACCGTCGTCGTATCGAAGCGCAACTTGAGGAATATCTTGTTCAGTAGTAGGATTGTTCAAGTCGTCAATGGTGGCGTCAGGCATATCCTTCCATAGTTCCTCCAGTTTAGTCATTTGTGCAGGGGTAATGTGTCGGGCCCTTGCAATTTCATTGTCGCTGGGAACAGGAACCAACCAAGGAATGAATGATCTGTCGACTACAAGGGGGTCCCACTGAGATGTATCCCAGTTCATTTCTTTACCCACTGGGGCTGATGCACAAGGGTGACGACAGAGAATGACAACAACGGTGTCTGCCTTTGCTGAGATGAAACCAAGAACAAACACGTTCTTATTTCCACAATTATAACATTCTAGGGTAGTGTCACCAAGCTCGGAGTCGGGGTGGAGTGTCACAGTCTGAAAAAACGCTGATGTTAGGAAAACACTTGCAAATTGCAAATTGTGTGTTGTATACATACTTTGTGGCGAGCTCTGACCAAATGTGTGATAATATGAGAGGACGATGATCCATCTCTGGAGTTGCAAAACCACTTGTTGCAAGTCACACATTTCACCACACTCGATACAGAGTGAATGCCACAGTAGGCACAGGCATGCTCTGGGAGAGCAGACGTGTAAGCACCAATACCGTTTTCTTCATTTTCCAGCTCGTGGAAGTGATCAATGTCGCCAAAGCGCTGGCCGCCGTAATCGCCACTAATTAAACTGATGTTTTCATCCACAGTCGACTCGTCGTCATAGTCTCTAGTCGCATTGCGGGCCGCATTGCGTCCTTGATAGAGAATGTCCGAGATAACGGAGCCAACGTCTGACTCCGCGTCAGTTTGATGGCCAATGTGCTGGAAGTTATCCATTTGATTTCGAGATTGAGAACTGGGCTATTGTTTGTAGAAAAGACCTCTTGGAGTAGTATTGGGGCAAAAAAAAAAAATGGTGTCAAATACTAGCTTCAAGACATGAATCAAGGCCCTATTTCATATTTAAGTGCTTACGTCGAAAAAAAAAAAGCTGTGGGTTAAAGAAAGCGATGAAATGGATTCCATCCTCCATGTGCCGGTGTTGACTTTTTTATTTTTTTCAAATTTCCCTTTCCAGGTGAGGCGTTACCCGGACAATCTGCACAGCTCCTTGGGACTTTCCATTTGAAATTTTTTCTGATCCCAAATCTACGACTATTATACTTCACTGAGCACAATGGTAAGCAGAATGAGCACACTTGGAAAGCGGCGAGTAGTACTAACGTAAACAGATTAGAAGACAGGCAAGAGAACGAAGAGAATTTCTTTACAAGAAAAGTCTTCAAGTCCAGGAGGCCAACTTGGCCCAGAAGCGTCAACAGCTGAAGGCAGCGCTTGCAGCAGGCACACCTCTACCCAAAGAAATCGCAGACGACGATGAACTGCGCAAGACGTTCAAGTACGATGAGAGTTTGCAAGACGAGGTTGACGATGAATACAGTGCTCTTTCGGGTATCCAGGACCCCAAGGTTGTGGTCACAACGTCGCGCGACCCCAGTACGAGACTTTCTCAGTTCGCCAAAGAGATCAAACTCCTATTCCCCACCGGCGTGCGATTGAACAGAGGTAACACCATTCTGCCGTCACTTGTGTCAGCTTGCCAGTCGAGCTCAACAACCGACCTTGTACTTCTCCACGAGCACCGTGGTGTGCCCACCGCCATGACCATTTCACATTTCCCGCACGGCCCCACGGCCAGTTTTTCCCTCCACAACGTTGTTCTGCGCCACGATATCCAAAACGCGGGCAACCAGAGTGAGGCATACCCGCATCTTATCTTCGACAACTTTAACTCGCCTCTCGGCAAGCGCGTGGTGACTGTTTTGAAGCATCTATTCCCGCCGGGCGTCAAGAAGGACAGTTCGCGCGTGGTGACTTTTTCGAACAAGGGCGATTATATTAGTGTCAGACAGCACGTGTATGTGCGGACAAGAGAAAGCGTCGAGCTGGCGGAAGTGGGCCCGCGGTTCGAGATGAAGCTGTACGAGCTTAGACTGGGCACAGTGGATCAGAAAGATGCGGATGTGGAGTGGCGGTTACGCGGATTCATTAGAACTGCCAACAAGAAGGATTATTTGTAATGTAGTTAATTTATTTTCTAGACGAACAAGAGAGCATGAAAAAATGAACTAAATGATCGATGGAGATCAAAAAATTTCCGTACGGCTGAGCTGGGTTACAGACCGTTGGGTAGTTAAACAGAGCTTGAGCTCAAAATAAATGCACTCATCATCCATCCAAAGAAATCTATTATCGCGATACGACTGAAGACCTAGCAAGATATGGCAAAACTAAAACAAGCACTAAAACAAAATTTAAACATCATACAAGGACAATGGCAAAGAAACAGAACGAAAGATCCACAAGAAACATCAACAGAGAAAAACCAAAAAGAAAGCAATAAAAGAAAAGATTAACAAAACCACACCTTGAATGAGGATTTTGCCTGTGAGACTCAAGAATGGCTAGCAATGATTCCTGTATTCCGTCTCAATGTTTCGCCCAACGAAGCCACATCCAACCCCTCTGCAACTAAGTCATTGGCATCCACACCACCTTCACTTAGCGCCAAAAGGGAATACTTGCTACTCGAGCTCTTAAGCCTATTGTTGTTGGACGTGGGCACGTCGTCGAGAGTGAGCCCGATAGGGCTACCAGGCGCCGCTACGCCGCCATTGCTGCTTGGGCTTGTAACTGTACTACTACCGCTGCCGGCACCGCCAGTGGAAGCGAACTGTGCAGCATGCTCGCTCGTGACGAGATCTGCAAAGGAACAAAAGCTGAGAACTCGGCCATCCTTTCGTAGGCTAGAGTGGGGAGCCGGGGTCTTGAGACTAGTTACACTAGGCTTGTGAATTGGCTTGTAGTTACCTGTACTATGCATGCCTTCCTCTTTGAACGGCATACCGCAATTTGCCAAGCTCGACAAGGCGCTACCGCTGGGGGATCGTACCGCTGCTGCGTGGCTTGGGCTAAAAACTGAAAGGCCCATTCCACCATGTCCAATAGGACTTGTTGCCGGTTCATTTCCATTCCAGACCGAACTGCTTACGGACGACGCAAAACTCTCCTTTCTTGAAAACGGAGCGTGCCCATCTTTTCCTGCATGGGCTGCATCCGAAAAACTCCAAGTCCTGAGCCCGCCATTTCCACTATGCACGCTCAGGACTTCTACATCCTCAATACTTAGTCCACCATTGCCGGCCATGGTCAGGACCTCAGTGCTCGCATCCAACACAGGCGGAATGAAGTCATCCGAGGTGTGGTGCATAGGAATCTTGTTCATGCTTGCAAGCCCGACGCTTCCATTATGGGGGTGCGGACTAAGATCGCCGACACTAGGAAACTCTTGCACGCTTCGCTCAAAGATTAACGAAGAATCAGGCGAAGAAAATGAGGAAAAGTGGTCGCGAATGGAAGTAGGCGATGCGCTAGTAGCGGGGTGAAAGTCAGTAGCCGGACTACTGGGCGATACTACTGCAGCCGAGGCTGGTTTTAACAGGCCAGTCAAATTAGATGCTTTGCCTTGTTCCGTTGTTGTTTTCGTAGGAGATGATTGCCCCTTGCACTCTTGCTTGGCACCATTTGCACTATCTATTCCATTAGTGAGCTTGATAGTAGACCTACTTCCATCAAACTCCTGCAATGTGTTGGACAGAGACGATTTCGGTCTTGGGGTGGACGATTCTGACAGGTCAGTAGTGGCCAGTTTTAGCCTTAGTGGTTCATTCATGTTATCAGCGGGACTTGCAACAGTGTCGAGGGGCCCGATATCTGAGGACGTAGGCGAAGATATATCCAAGTCTGCCTCTGAGCTTGCGGCGGAATGCCAAATGTCTTGAGTGGACTCGCGAGAGAGCGGGACTGCGTGTGGTGGAGGTATGGTTGTCGTCGTGTCGTTTGTGTGTCGTGTGGGAGTGGTCGTAGTGGCCTCTAGCGGCGTGTCTGGTGCTGCATTAGTCGAAGAGAGATGAGAAGCTGCTGGAGTATCTTGGCGAAAAGAAAAGGAGGTCAAGTCTGTTGGTGTGAGAGTTTGCGTGCCGCTGACGGTGTCCTGCGTGGCATCATTAGCCGTTGCTGCTGCTGGTGGTGGTGTTGGTGTGGTACCAGTAGCACGGGGGCCCGTGTAGAAGTTCTGGCTTGTGACCCGCTGCTGCTGCTGCTGCTGTTTCTTATCTGCCGCCACGCCGCCCACCACCTGCCCGTCCGGCTGCTGGTCACGCTGGTCATCTGGCACGGCTTGCGGCAGTCTCGTGTCCTCCACCAGTGTAGGGTTGGGGTCTAGACCACCTCCTTCCACCACGGCGTTAGCAGGAGCACGTGATACACCCTCTGCGGGTTGCTTGCTCAGCACAACACTGGCGGCGTTGTGGATCTCTGCACTGCCAGTGACGAGCTCGCCAGCAGCTGGCAAATGTTCCATCGGAGACCCGCTCCCCGCTACCGCCGTGCCATCTGAAACAATGGATCCGCCGCCTGAGAGCTCTGTAGTATTATCGGGGTGCACGACAAGTGGCTCGGGCTCAGGACTGGCGTCATCTAGAACGAGGTCGCGGTATGCATGCGAAACCTTCTGCAGAGGTTGGCCAGGCGGGTTATGCGTAAGTGGTTGTTCATCGATGGAAGGGCTCGAGAGACTAGTAGTGGCAGTCGTAGTTTCTTGATGTGTCGTAATTGCAGGTGCTGAGTTAGTAACTGCTGCATTCGCGGTCGCTGCGGGGTTCCTGGCATCATCGGCCTTCACAGGGGACGTGCTGTTTTGTCTCGACACGGCGCTTCGAGGGCTGTTGGTGCTTGCGCTAGCTCCTCGTTTCGTAGCATTAGAATACTCGTCCAATCGTGAGTTTCCGCTAATGGCGCTTCCACTTCCACTGCCAATGTGGGTGAGACTTGGAGAACCCAACGCAATCATGCTGTTTCTGTGTCCTAGGCCAGACATGTTCCGACGATTGTCAAGCTGCTTGCTGGGACTGCCATTATGAGACGGTGGGGCTGAGGGTGATCCTAAAGATGATGAACTAGAGGGGCTGAAGCCGCTTCCCACGTTAAAGCTGTGCCGTTTTGAGCTTCCTGGGAGCCGGGCCGACTCTTTTTGCTGTCTTGCGTCGCGATTCTGGTCATACTCAGGCGCCCGGGCATTAAGCAAGTGCGCAATGGTAAAAGAGCCGGTAGCCGATGGCACCGCCGAGGCATGAGTTGCACCCGGGTTGTGGGGATAGTTTGACGAAACTTGGGGCTGTAATAAAGAGCTTGAAATGGTGGAAGATTCAGCTGCGGTTAAGGGCTCGTCGCCGAGATAATCTATAGTACGTCAGTTAGCGATTGTGGAATGTCAATTTTAGTAGGCGCTGTGATGATCTCACAGGGATGTTTGAGTTTGCCTAAAAAAAGACACCTTGCCAAACGATAACGCTTTATGGGAACGTTCCAATGGAGAGAGAAACAATGTTGAAATAGCACATACCTTCAAAGTTCTCGGACTTTGTTGTAGAAGTAGATTTTGATTTCGAAGCATTTTTTTTCCAGAATTTCATGGCTTAATATTTGCCGGCCAAGTCTGTTGGGGCGGGTGGGCTAGAATTAGAGCAGAGATAGAGCGGAGAGTAAGGAGACTGAAATTCGAACGACAAGAGAATATGAAATAAATAAAAAAATTCAGGAAAAAGAGAAATAAGGAGGAATGCCTTTGAAAAGTGGGATGGTGAGTTGAGATGAAGTTGGCAAGAACGAGCAAGGCGTCGTGTGATAAAGGAGATGAGTTTGCGAGAGGAGTTCAACAAGCGAGAAAGTCAAAGAACGAAATGAGAAAGAGAGAGAAGCTTAGAAAGCTATTTGCAGAAGAAATGCTGTCGTGTGGAAAAGCGAACTGTAGCGCAAACGAATGAGAAGGGATTGTTGGCGATGAACAATCAGGAGTATGCGTTGTGGACGGATGGGCGGTCGGCAGTGAAGAGGGAGAGGGAGAAGTACGAAGAAATTAAAATGTGAAATAAACAACGAGATGCTTATTTATTATTCAAGTTGCTGCTTTGTGCCAAGCAGTTTTGGGCCGCATCTGCGCCTTTCGGGGTTTTTTTGAGCTTGCGGGAGGACTCAAGGCGGAAGTCTCAGGTACAAAAACAATCATAGAAAATTCTGATTGGGACTGATCAGGCAGCTGAGGCTCATACGAGGGATTGTGTTGGATACATATGGCCGCACACACAAGAAGATCAATATACTATGGATGAATGAATGGATCGAATTTAAGATTTGCTCTACATTCTATTAGTATCGTGTTTTTCTTGACTCCGGGGAGGGTTTCTCTAACGCTCATTACTCTGCCATCATGAGCTGAAACATCGAAGATGACGCATTGAACGATATCACGAGAGCATCATCATACTGACTGAGCAGCTGTGGCTATTGGTATTGCTGGGTAATTATACATTGCATGAATGTGCCATGCCTTCAGTTGTTTGCGGTCAAGTGCACAGTGCCCAGGACTATAACCGGGTGCCACGATGGAATCGAACAGCAAAATAGAGGTTTTCGCCTAAGTAGGAGATGAAACGGATCCGGCACTTGGGTGGAGACGGTGGGGAGCAATGATAGTGAATCAATGTCACGAGCAACATCCATCTATAGCGCTAGGGAAGAAATGCCAGCATGTTCTTTCCTTTCTACTATGTGCGCTTAAAGTACATAGCAGGCTGATATTTCTTTCATCTTGTATTCTTCATATGGAGTATCTATGTGCCCATCAGTGGTGATCCCATTAATAGCAGTTGATCATCAAGCAATTGCACAGCGTGCACGAATCATATATATTCGAGTTCTCCGATTGATGACGCCAACTGATCATTTGTACTGGTTGATGCGTGGCCATGAGCTGACTAATCCCTTTAAGATTTGGTTTTTTTTTTCGTTTCTGGCTCATGAAAATCTACCGCCTTCCGTGCAGTACGCGCCAACCATAATATTGCATGAAGCAAGCACCAAACGCGCGAGCCGCCTGCGCAGAAAATATTAAACTATGCGTATATACGCCGCATCCAGCTGCTTGTTCTAGACTGAGCTGAAAAGAGCTGGAAACAAGCGCCTTAAGTCCCATTGTTCTCGAGATCTTATGATCATCAAATAATTAGGTAAATAAATATTTAGTGACAAATGATTATGTAATAATAGTGTAACAAATGAGCAAAATAAGCAATCGCACACGACATCGATTATGACCCTATCCAGTCTGCACAAGTGTTAAGTCGCAAGTCTTATAGTACACACGTGAAGAGGCTGGCGCCATATGATCGCTCGCTATCGCATCTCATGCAGCGCGAAATAAAAATCTCGCGTGTGTGCGTGTGGGGGCATCACTGATTTCAATGTTCGGTGGCACTGGCCAGTGACAGCACAGCCCTGCTCGCCTTTCGCACCAGCAGCGCGGACGGAATCCAATCGAAGATTTCCATACACTTGGCAGCTTCAAAACTTACATAGCCATGATTAATACAAAAATATAGTATAGCCAAAAACTGGCTTTAAATTCCTCCTTTTCCTCCTTTTCAAAGTTTCTCTTATAACACACCATTGTAAACTAGTACTCGACCTTTTTTTTTTCTCCCCTTCTAACTTCTTTCATCTGATTGATCGATCTTCAGTTTGGTTGTTATTTTTGATTCGGAGTATCCGACAACTGCTCTAACCCCAACTTCAAGTAACAAACAGCATTTTCAACAGCCGAAAAACAACATCATCAACACAGAGCCAATGTCTGCCCCAAACGTTCCACCCCCTCCTAGCGTTCCCCCAGGATGGCTTGCAAAGCTAGACCCCAAGTACAATACGTAAGTCACTCATAGACACACACACTCGTGTCTCTCATTGTTTCTTTGTACCTTGAATGGACTTCGCTGTATCAAATATTGTATCCAAACTAACACTAGCTGCTCTTTTAGGTACTACTATGTTAACCAGTCAACAGGCAAATCTCAATGGGAAAAGCCTACTGGTGGCAACAACTCGGGTCCTCCTCCCTACAACCAGAATGACCCCACCCACCGTGGCTCGGGTGGATACCAAGGGGGCCAACAAGGAGGCTACAATAACCAACAGCAACCTCCCCGGGGCTACAACCAAGGTGGCTACAATCAAGGCGGTTATAACCAAGGAGGAGGCTACAACCAGGGAGGCTACAATCAGGGCGGCTACGGTGGTGGCTACAATCAAGGAGGTTATCAGGGAGGTTACGGTGGTGGTGGCTACCCCCAAGGAGGCTATAACCAACCGCCACCCCAACAGTACTACCAACAACCGCCCCAGCAGTACCAGCAGCAGCCTGTCGTGGTCCAACAGGCACCCAAGAAGAGCAAGTTCGGCGGTGCAGGTGGACTTGCCCTCGGCGCTGGAGCAGGTCTTCTTGGAGGTGCGTTGCTTGGAAGCGCGCTGAGTGGGCCTGATACAGTCGTGGAAAACAACTACTACGGAGATGATTATGGTGGAGATTACGGTGGAGGTGACGATTTCGGCGACTTTTAAGGAAAGAACTTAGAAAGCCATCCTTTTGTCTTACCGAGTTTAATAGTCTACACGACTTGTGCAATGTTGAGATGTTATTTGACACTGGCTTTTTTTTTGCGAGATGATAAACAGTTTTTGATTTCAGTATATAAAAATGATTAATTTTACATGTAAAATGGTCCCATAATGCTCTTGAATGTTGTCATCATGTATGGATCCATTCTGAGGAATAAGAATGGCCGTTGAACTTGAATATTCATTCATGATTCATGGAAAGGTGTAGCCAACTCAATGTTTTTTTTTTTTTGGCCAACGATAATGTATACCCGGGCGCCGACCTCATCGGTCCTAGAGCTCATCGCGCTTGGATCCAATCCAAAACCAAATGCCAAGTCTAAATAAGCGTGCACCTCATCGGCAGCGGTTTGTGACACGAGCGATACACCGTGCACGATGGTTATGCATATTATTATTCGTATATTATTTTATTATTTTTCTTGAAACATCATGGCTGAATACAAAATGAATCTTTGAAAGTAAAACTCAAAAGAAAGCCAATATCAATATAATACTGAGGCCAATATCACCAAAAACATTAATGCTATGTAGACATTCACACATTTGAATCTTGAACATTGAGATTGATCAATACATGCGGATCGATATATGTAGTCAAAAAAAACAGAAGAAAAAACATGAAGAGATGGTGCGTCCTCTACATACTGTAGCTGGAAGTGCATAGTGGTTGACTGAGGTTGCCGTGGTCACTGATTTCTATGTATCCACTGGTAATATAATACTGCGCAGGTCGACTACTTGCCCGCACAACCATTGACTGGAGCACTTCAACTTCAGCACTTGAGTGTTGTTATTATTTTTCCAAAACAAGCGCAACGCTGCATTGCCGTTTCCCTGACGATTCTGCCGCCGCAGAAATATGTATTTCTGCATCAACATTGATCTCTTGGGTTCATGATCTCTTATGTTCAAAAATAATATTAAAAGGTATCTATATGTATAAAAAATGAAGAAGAAAAGCCTATTCTTACACTCCCCCTCCAGGGTATTATGGCGGGCTCCTCTTGTTGCTGGAAACGGTAATGTTCAAAAAAAGAAACAAAAAACGAGATAAAAGGGTCAAAAAAGCTACCTTGGCATAGTCACTAAATGGCAGCATCTCCGTTTAAATAACTAAAGCCCCGGAACTGCTCTTGCATCGCAGGAGTCAGGGTCTTGGTCACAGGCGTCAATGTGGGCACCTCGTTTGTAAACTCAGTATCAAAGTTCTTCACATCGGTTGGTGAATCAATCTTGGGCACGTATGGTGGGGGGACTCTGCAATTATAAATGTCATCGAAATTGATATTCCTAAAGTACGCATGCGCCATGATATCTTCAGCATCCTTAGGGCCTGATCCAAGTCTTTTCTCAGGCTCACGCGTGAGAAGTCCCTGCAGAATTGATACGCTATCGCGTGGCATGTGAATAGGGTAAAGCGGTTCATCTAGAAGAATGGCGTCAAACACTTCGTCATCATCTTCACCTCTAAACGGGCTCTGTCCTAAAAGCATTTGGTAAATAAGAACGCCAAACGCCCACCAATCAACCCCGCGTCCATACTTTTGTTCAAGAAGAATTTCAGGTGCCATGAACTCAGGAGTACCACAGAAGGTTCCCGTAGTTTGGCCATATCCCATTTCTTCCTTACACAGCCCGTAATCCGCAATCTTCACATGGCCACTCAGAGTCAGGAGAATATTGTCCAGCTTCAAGTCACGGTAAATGACCCCGTTCTCATGGAAATACTTCAAACCAAGCAGAACTTCAGCCGCATAAAACTGCGCACGTCTGGCCGTGAAAGGCTCTTGCTGGATATGCCACATTAAATCACCACCGCTTACATATTCCATAACAAAGTAGACACGATTTTCTGTCTGAAAGCATGAATGTAAGCTAAGTAAAAACGGATGGCGTTCCCTGCTAGCGATTAAAAATACACGCTTCTCTGAACGCGTGCTTTCGATTTCGTCATTTTCAATAATAAAATCCTTCTTGAGTACCTTGATAGCGTACAACTTTTTCGTGTTGCGGGCTTCAGCCAGCATGACTTTTCCAAAATTTCCCTTTCCAAGGACTGCCAAGAAACTAAAATCGTCAAGTCCAACCTTCTTTCGGCGCCGAGGAGATTGTTGTGGTTGTTGCTGTTGTTGTACAGGCGACATTTGTACACTCTGGCGAGGTGGGTGCACTATTTGGTTCGCAGTGCGCTCAAAATGTTCCTGCTCCTTGCGTACAGCTTCCTGTTCGCGATAAGAATCTGTTTCAGCCGTTTGGCTGCTCAGCACAGGAGACTGAGATACTTGCACTTTTTGAACTTCAGTAAACGATGTCGATGTCGACGCAGTTTCTGAGGAGTAATGATTATAAGTGCTGGCACTGGAAACTGATGCAGAAGAAGGTAAAACTGATGCAGAAGAAGGTACAACCTCTTTGCGCTTGACTGGAACGCGCGCGGCTGTATGTGTTTGAACTGGAGACTTTCTTTCTTGAGGAGCATACGGCGTCTGTTGATAAGAGGTCTGCTGGTAAGACTGCTGTTGATAGGCCGATGACTGTTGGGGAGCTTGAGATTGGGGCGCTTGGTATGCAGTCTGGCTACTCGAATACACAGGTGATTCCAGTGGTGAGAAAGGTTTGTCCAAACCTTCCGGAGGTGTGGTCGTGATAATAGGCAAGGGTGCTTTGGGTGGTTGGCTGGCTTGCCTTCCTTTGGCCTTCTTGATTTCTGCCAAAATTTGATTTGCAACTTCCATAGACATGCCACAAAAATCGGGCACTAAGTGCGCACACTGTGGATGACATGTCGATCCACACTCTGTACACTTGCGGACGTTCTTTTTACCAAGTGGGAGTATATAGCCGCAGTGGCAACACCAGTTGGCGCTCATATTGGTCGTTGGCTCGAAGCGATGAGGAATACGATGGTTGAGTTTCTCTTCGTCAGGATCCGCTTCTGTGGAAGCACGCGAAATGCACTTCGTGACAACTTTTGGATAACACTTTTTGTGACAGGTATATTTACAGTCCAAACACTGGTAGCCCCCCGCATATTTGAGGAAATCGCCACACAGGGCGCACTTCATAATGTTGTAGAACTGTTGATGCACAAATTGATGGCCATGCATTTCATGAATTTCATCTTTCTTTTGTCTGATCGCACCTTGACGACCAAGCCCTCCAATGCCATCATACGGGCGCTTGGTGCCTCGACTAGCCTTTTCGAAGCCGAGAGACAAATGAATTTGTCCGGCTGGTTCAAGAACAAACCACGAATCAATCGTGATTTTTGATGAAGAGGTAGGGCCGCTTGCAGGGGTACCCGTGTTAGCAGGAAGGACTGCGCCTGGGTTTCCAGACTGACCCAGGTGAGAATTACTGCCACTGCTTCCACCGCCATGACCCCCATGAACGTGGGCTTGAACATTGGACGCGCTCACCCAACCAGCTTGGTTTAGTTCCTGTTCGACTCTGCGACGGCGAATGGCTTCTGCGATATCAGATATACGAAGCCACACCAAACCTACAGGAATATTCTGGTCGCCAATTTTATCATAGACCGTAAGCTCGATTTCGTTGGCTTTTTCGACAGGCAGATTGAATTCTTCGTTCCAACGATCATTGCGAGACAGCTTAGTTCTGGCCCAGATCTGATCTTCCACTTTCACAGCGACCATGCTCTCAGGACTTTTCAACGGTCTAGCACTAGTAACATGATCTACGTCCTTGACGCCTAGACAGGCAATGTGAAGATTGCCAGTAAGAGGTCTGCGCAGGTTTGCCACGTTCATGCTTTCATCATCACCTGCGTCCTCTTCAAAATCAATGTGCATATCCGAGTAGCGCTTGCGAGACTTGGCCAACAATTGGATTTTCTGTGCACTTTCCATCCGTTTGGCTTCAGCCTCAGTTTTGGAGCGACGGTCACCTTCCATCTGGTATAGGTGGATCATTTTTTCAATGCCTTCTTTGTATTGCCGTTCGACTGAGAGCTTAAATTCAATTTGTTGAAGCATCAACTGAATACGGGGCCCGAGATAAGGCGTATCGTATTTGATAAGGTCAAGACGAGTGAAATTTGGCCTGGCAGTACCAGAAGCATTAGGACCAGGAGCTGGATTCAATATTAGAAGTAGTGTGACATAATTACAAGCAACTTACCTTGAACATTAGGAGTGGAAGGGGAGTTCGCGCCCCTATGATTTTGGGAATATGTCGCAGAAGGAGATCCCTGGGACTCGCCAGAAATAGAATTGCGTTTACGTATTTGAAGCTGCTTTAGGCGCTCTTCCAAATACTGGATGTTTTTCTCGCTCTCATGGATGTTGGTGTCGCATTTCTGTTGTACAAGGGCGTTAGTTGTGGAATTACGCAGCGCTTTAGTTCCTTGGATGAGGTGACGCTCGCGATCGATTTTCCGAGAGATATCCTCGATGACTCTGTCATCTGGAGTCATGGAATTATCCATGGTGGTGAAGCGACCGTTTCAGTATTGATGTCAAATGAAAAAGAGGCGAAATGCACAAAAATAAAAATAACAACGCGAGGCGGCGACCACAAAATATGCGTTAAGGGTCGATGTTTGGCGTTCCAGAGGATTTAAGGAAAGGAAATGGAATTGACGCCGATTTAAAGACGTGGACGTGGACAAAAAGTGTGAGGGGAATATCGAAGGAGTCAGGGAAGAAAAGTAGAGAGGAACGGCGAAAGAAATCAGGTTTCACCAAGCCAGCAAAAATGCCCAAAAAAAAAAAAAAAAACACAAGGGTAACCTAAGCACACGTCGTTCAGAAGGCTTTTTCTACAGAAGCGACGACAACAACCAGCAACAACGATGGTGAGAAACGGATACGCCTGAGGTCTTCAGTTGCTAAAATAAGTGAAGAAAACAAAAGATATAAAAAGGACGAGGAAGAACGAAAAAAGATGAAAGGGAAATCTTTCAGTTGAGCATTGAAAGGTACGGCCTTTACAGCTCAAGTCGCCACAGGGCCCGTGTAGTACTACAAATCCGAGAAATTCTACCAAATTTGAACTTTTTCTCCTGTATTTTATTTTGGCTGTATCTTTTTTTCCCCTCCGCTCTTTTATCCTGGAGAAAAAAACACGATTCCTTGTTGGCTACTCAGCATGCTTCTCTATTGCTAACTACCAACAGTGGCAGTGCTCTCCAACTTGGTTCAGCCTCGCTTCATGAGTCCAACTTTCTCTGATCTCTCGAAATCACTGGGTGGAGAACATTAAGGGCTTTAGTTTTTCTTTGGTCTCTGACTTGAGCCGTCCTGAGCTTACAACTTCGCATCACTTGATTGCGTGGCACTCAAGCACTTCACACCCCTGTGGTGGCGGTCTTACCAGGCGCCGCGTCTGCGCCAACAGCAGGTCTCAAACAGAACCGCACGAAGACGACACCAAACTGACACAAAACACAACACGAAAATCATTACTCCTCGCTGGGCCTGGTATGCGCGTGGTGCAGGGAAAAGGTAAGGGTCTTGGAAGTTACCCTACCAGTGCCACCCGAATGAAAAATTTCTGGATTTTGGGTTTTCCTTCTTTCTCTTTTCCTCTTTCTGCTCCGGAGCTACTAAACGCCGGTTTCATATACACGTCGCTATCGCCCCCCGCATACAGTCTCTTTCCTCACCGCGTTTATTTTTGCTCCTGAGCTTTTATTCGCCTGTGTTAACATTTTTGGTGTATATGCCCGAGTTAGTGACACCACTTGCACCACGTTCCTTTTCACGGTGTGTCCCAGCGTCGTTATCTTTTATCTTTTCTAGATTCTACGCGTGTACCCCCCTGTGCTTATTCAGTAATTAGTCACTACTGAGCTTGAATCTTACCCTCATTTGTCATAGCTTCAGCCGCTCAACTCGGATCCTCTCCCGTAGATCAACCCCAGATCCGTCAGGAACAGTCTCGAAGATTTCTTTCAATAGAAGTCCCTTGCGAAGTCCCTTACAGTTATTGCTACAATAAATTTATTGGTGACCAATCCTTTTATTTTCCATCCTCTCTATCTTTTTTCCGCCCTTTATGCATTCTACTCCACTCCCATCACCACGCCCGTGGAAACGTCCTAAACTCGCTAATGAGCTACCCTCCCCAGTTACATCTGGTCAAGCTATTAAAGACCGACCGGCATCTAATAGCTCTATTGGGAATAATACTGCATCGTCGCCGCTTGGGAGTGATCTCCATTCAGAGGTAAAGCCTTTTGCTTTTGAGACTTTACCCAAACTATCTTCCCCAACTAATGAAGATGTGGATATTCAGGCTGCTACCCAGTCAGTACCACCATTGCATTATCCAGTTTTTAAATTCGTGCCATCAAAGGACGCAAAAGGCATGAAAGATGAAGCTGCACACTTGATAAAAATGTTTGATCATCAAGTTACTCCTGAAGCATCCTTACCGCCCAACTCTCAAAGTTTAGTGCCTTTCACAGCCGCCTTATCAGACGACTCAGACTTTGGCGAAGGGTATGATTACGACACTGACGAAGAGGAGGAGTTTCAGGAAAATAAAATTACCTTATCTCAAACCGAATTACTGCGTGCTATGGCTATACGACTAAACCAAGGTCAGCCTGTGGACTTGGTATCGTTACGCGTTGAGGTCTCTCCAGCCGCAGCAAAAGAACTAAAGATGTACTTGTGGATGAACGGTCCTCATCGATTCATGTCTAAGTATGTTTATTCCGGACTTCGCCAACACACTTTGGGAGAAATTTTAGCGGCACTTTCCTTCCCTCTGCCAGAAAATCTAGTCAAACGGTCCAAATCTGAGGAGCTTATCGAGCTTGTAAGACTGGCTGTTCAATACACCATCATGCCTCGTACACGCCTCCCTGGTTCCCTTACTATGGACTCGCTTGTTAACATTATTCAGAATGCTCACAATATTATTGTTCTCACAGGCGCTGGAATATCTACCTCTCTTGGCATTCCAGATTTCCGATCTAAGTCCGGTTTATATAATAAATTGGCGTACTTAGGGCTCTCTGATCCTCAAGAAGTGTTCGATCTGAATATATTTCGAAGTGATCCGAGTATCTTTTACTCAATTGCGAAAGAAATTTTACCTGTCAACACCAAGTTTAGTCCTACACATGCATTTATTAAATTACTTCAGGACAAAGGGAAGTTACTCCGAAACTATACCCAAAACATTGATAATCTTGAGTCGCATGCAGGAATAAATCGCGATAAGTTGGTCCAATGTCATGGATCTTTTGCGTTTGCTACTTGTCAGACGTGTGGATATAAGACCGAAGGTACCAACCTGTTTGATGACATTAGACAGAAGCGAATCTCCCGGTGTCCAATTTGTACTCGCTCTTCGGAAAAGAAGAAGATTCCAGTGAAAAAGGGGAATGACAGTGACGAAGATGAAGAGGATGCACAAAGTAGCGACCCCGTATGGGGGGTCATGAAACCAGACATCACATTCTTTGGCGAAGCTTTACCCCAAACATTTGAACATACTTTGATAGGAGGTGATGCCGATATATGCGACCTTCTAATTTGTATTGGTACTTCCCTTAAAGTATCGCCTGTCAGCGAAACCGTTCGGATTATTCCTCCCAATATTCCCCAGATCTATATTTCGAAAGAGCTTGCCCCACATTGTGAGTTCGATCTAACTTTCAAAGGT
Source organism: Geotrichum fermentans (assembly GCA_030564905.1). Lineage (NCBI taxonomy): Eukaryota > Fungi > Ascomycota > Dipodascomycetes > Dipodascales > Dipodascaceae > Geotrichum > Geotrichum fermentans. Next base: position 32,873 of record JAJMAG010000025.1, on the reverse strand, counting down.
CCGTGCGATGATGTTGTTGAGCATTTGTGTCGAGCACTAGGTTGGAAACTTGAGCACCCGATGATGAAAAATGAGCCCTATGCTGGTACTATTACGTTTAATGAGGAGATGGCGACTTATGAGTTTAATGAGTAATAAAATCTCAGAGTCTTTGGAGTATAGATTGTTTGTCTGAAGACCTGTTTGTCTATAGAGTTGTGTTGCCATTAGGTTTTTTTTTCCGTTTTTGCAGTTAGTTTCTTTATTTATTTTATACATCGGCATGTTTGTTCTAGAGTGGTAGACCGATATACATAGTCAAAAAGTTCAAAAATGGTTTTAGTAACACCAAAAGTGTAGTTCAATGCAGAGATGTCAGCCAAAATGTATACAAAAATAAATTTTTGAGTAATTGAAGCAAAATAAATCGTTTAATTAGTATTGTACAAAATTATAAACATGAATTACATTCTACTGACCTAAAACTAAAGTTTTCATATCCGTTTCGTTTCATTTCATATAGAATTAGATCCAACCTTCAATAGCCCTCAGAGCGTTGTGAAGTCTTCTAATACCTTCTGGCCTCTTGTGTGGGTCGTCGTTGATGTCGGCACTCAACTTCGCAAGGCTATTTACAAACTTCTCGATCAGGACTTTCTCCGTAGGTGGCATATCTATATCTTCAAGCTTGAACGCAGCCTGGCTCATGTCCATCAACTTCTGGATATTTGGCTGCGAAAACGGCCGCTTTTTGGATGTTGGATTAGCTGAAGTGGTGCCCCCGGGTGTAGTAGGATTGGTGGTGGTGGTAGTCGAGTGGCGTTTGGCGTTGAGGCCACTTCCATGCCGAGAAATTGGCTTGGAGTCAAGACCCGCTTCGCGGCTTTGGCGGTGTGGAAATCCCTTAGGGAGCATTGACTGACTGTTCTCTGTGATGACATCAGGTGCAGAGCCCGTAGAGGCGATCCTGCGTGAGCTTTTACGCGATGTAGTACTCTGTTTATACCTTCGAGCTGGCATCCAAGCTGTAGCCGCAGTAGGGGCAAGGTTTTCAGTATCATTCATGTCTGTTGCAACATAGTTAAAACCCTTGGATTTCTTTCGCAGCTTTTCTTCTGTTCCAATAGTTGATGTAATAGGGACACCCTCGGCATTCGTTGCAGCCAAGGCAGGTCTATCATAAGGAATCGGGGGCTGTGTCTCAACGACCGTACGGCCGCCAGCTTCGCTATTACTGCTTGAACTGCCGTCATAAAATATGCCAGGTGAGGGGCCAGTCTGGCTAAGTGCGCGGATATCGCCAAGATCGACGGGAGGCTGAGGCCTGAACGTCGACCGTGAATCGAGAACACCAAGCGAGCTGTACTTGCCACTGCTGGGCGCAGAAGGGTAGGTCTGGTGAATCTTGAGCGGTGAGGTATCTTGAGAACTAGCCTGCGTGTTAGAAGTATATTCAACGCCTGGCGACGTCAATTGGCCAGGCGATTGAGAGGATGATACACCACCAGCGCGGAATGGACTCTGAAGTTCAGGCTGCAAATGATCGGCAGATTGAGGGGCAAGGTCTGGCGAGTCTGGGAAACCCCGATCTGTGGGCGGTATACCATCATCAGACTCACCGTCGTAGCTCTTGGCTGTCAAAAAACTTTCATTGGATGAGTCTTGAATTTGATCAGACTTGGCACTTGCAAAAGGTGGGACAGGTGGGCCTTCGAGATTCGCAAAGTTGAAATCAGCCTGAGTAGCAGGCCTGTAATAGATGCTCGATTGACTAATGGCAGCCTTCTGAGGTGATGAAGGCGCAGTTCTAAAGTCGGAAGGTGACTGAGAGCTTCCTTCGGTAGTGGACGATTTGCTAAGAACTAAAGGCTGAGCGGTGGACTTGATATGAGGAGGTGGATTAGTGCGATTAGCGCTAAAGCTGTGCTGTCGTGCCCCTTGGAAAGTTGGAGCCGCAGGAGCAGGTGGAAAATGAGCAGGAACGTGAGTTTCTTCACCACTACTAGTGCTTCCATCATCTGAACGAGGTGCTTCCCAGCCCGTCGCAATTTCATTTGTATTAAATCTAATTGGACGAGCCTCAGTTTCATCCAGCACCTGTGACTGACGCAAGCCTGACTTGGGTGGAGGCTGCGGTAGCGGAAATTGAGGAATGATTAAAGGTCGCGGGGATATGGAAGATGAACTCACGGCTTCTCTAGATTGTGAGCTATCCTGTTCTTTATCAAAAGATTCAGGGCGCGTCGGAGGCAGCGGAAGCTCCTTGTTATACTGAGGTGAAGTACCAGCAGTCCTTGAGACCACGCCAGAGCCTGTCACAGTTGGAAGTGCGGACGGATTAAGACTAGACAAGGTTGGCTCAGTTGCAATAGGTTCATTCCCCCTCTGATCTCTGGACTCTGTAGTTGCATCTAACGATGGAGGCGCAATACTAGACACAGCAAATCCTCGTTGCTTTTCAGGTGGAGTAGGCGGGCGTAAGCCATCTTTATCTGAAAATGTAGCCACGCTAGGCAATGGCGATGAATGGGAAAGCCCAGACCGGCCACCTTTACCAGAGACCGTCTCGGGCTTGCTCGCAGCATGGCTCAACGAAGCGCGGCGGAGAGCTTTCATATCACTGAGTAGAGAAGCGAGTTCGTTAGTTGACTGGCGCATTTTCTCAACCGAGATATTTTGGTCGACATTTGACTTGTAGAGGGGTTTGGCGGGCATGGTTGAAGAGGCATGGGCTTGAGAAATGTCAGATATGGAAGCTTGTCTATATGGCGTTTGTCCAAGAGGACGAATAACGGAGGAAGTATCCTGGGCACGATGAGGGACAGGAACTTCAGTTGCTTGCTCGATAACCGGAGAGTATTGTGATATCAGTGAGTTTCTAGCGAGACTTGGGGCGATGCTCATGCGATGTTGCGCAACGTTAGAAATCTGGGACCCAGACCGAGAGTGAGTTGGAGTAGGTTGAATAGTAGAGTCGGTGTCAGCCTTTCCTTTATCAAGTTCCTCCGTCTCAGGACTGCTAGGCGAAGCAGCAATGGTTGGCAGTGGAGGAGGTATAGCTGTAGCAAGATTAGAGGAGCTTCTACGAGCACCAAAGCTGTGTCTAGCGTTCTGCTGAGGAGTTGTTACGGCTGCAGGCAACGTTGGCTCAATCGTCTCGCTATCTGCTGAGGACAAAGGAGGAGGTGGCGTAGAAGAAGTAGGGAAGTTTGAAGGTTCCATTGCCTAAAAAAATATTCTGTTAATACGACGCGTCTGAGGAAACCTTGAAGCTTTTGAATGAGAAGTGTTTGAAGGTTCACGAACGAGACAGAAGAAGGAAGAACTCGAACATTGTAAAATTCTTTGTTCAGGACCTTTTTGTTCTCTTTAATCCCTCTTTAGGTCTCTGGTACTCTCGCGCAGACCGAATTGTGGGTGGTTGGTGAACTTTGAACTTCACATGGCCAGTAGACGCAGTGAGCTTTCCATGAGTGGATCTGAGCCCTGCCACCCAAATAATATTCAGCCTTCAAAACACCTTTTGAGAAAAAAAAACCCAAGCTGCAAAAGAAATAGTTAGTACATACCTGTTGCTCACGTATTTTAGCTTCTAGTTGGGCCACTTGAGCATCCTTGGACGCCTGTTCGAGTTCGTTGTCGAGTACAAGAGATAAACTCCATCTGGCTTTGGGGGTCGTATCAGTGGCAAGGTTTGTCGAACTGGGGTCGGTATCTGGGAGAAGCGAAGCCGCACCAGCTGCGGCGCTTGCAGAGTTACCTACATCTCCCAACGACGACGTAGCTGGGACATCGATTTGCACAGTACCATCATCAACTGGAGGCGCCCGTGGAATTAGCAGTGGTTGGAATTGGGGCGGTTGTTTTTCAATATCGCCTGTAGGTGCTGTTTTCTTATTTCTCTTCAATCGAAGGAATGAGAAACGTTTGCTTTGCGTGGGGGCTGGCTGTTGAGTTCTGGGCACTGCATGAGTAGCCGTTGGCTTGAGACTCAATGCTTCATTCGAACGATCCGGTCCAAGAGCTTCGTTTTCGCTGCTGCTGGTTGACGAGGCGACTTGACGAGAAGCAGCAAACTTTACGGGCGATGAAGTAGAAAAACTGGATTGGCTATGATTCAAGTCCATTTGCAGTGCGGTATGAGTAGGAGGCTCTTGCATCCGCTTGAGCCGTTCCTCCATAATGATAATTTCGTCGCAGGCGAAGGAGTGGCGTTTGATAAGTGCGAGGTCGGCTTCACTGTGGGCTTTGTAGGCAAGACTAAGGGAAACTGGACGTTGAGGGATAGGGGCAAGGGGAGTAAGTGTGTGAGAAAAGACAGGAGGAGAACGACGAGATGTTCTGAGGTCGTTGCAGGAAGCTGAACTGCCTAGTGGGGCAGAGCGCAGTACGGATCTTTGCGTGAACCGACGGGGAGGACTATGAGGTAAACTTACAGCAGGAGTATCGCTGGGCTCAGAATACTCTGAAGAGTCTGAGTAGTAAGTTGGAGATGTGGACTCAAAGCTCACGCGTCGTGCAGTTATGGGGGCGGGGAGGGATACAATGCGTTTTCCTCTTATGGTGCGCTTAGATCGTGCAAGACTTATAGTACTGTTGTTGTCGGTGTATGAGCAAACAGAAGCTCTTTTAACAGTCGCCGTCGATTTTGTTTTAGAAACGGACAGAGGTTGGATGTTGCTTGGATGTTTTGGCGAAAACCAGACTAGAGATCCTTTTCGATTCAAAGGTGAAAATGTTTCAGTCGGCGACGATGAACAAGTAGAGGCCGACGTCAGGGAATCCGCAGTTATATATGACGACCTGTCTGACAATGTCTGTGGTCGCGGAAATAGCGGTGACTTAAGGCTTTTTGTGCTGAGCAAAAGGTCGAGACGTTGGCTGGGTGTTTGGGTGCCCACTTTGGCAATAGTGCTCCCGCACTTGATACTGGATCGCGCACCTTCGTAACCCTCACTCGATTTCAGTGCAAACAACTTTTCCTGGAGACCATGGTCTTCAGATGGCTGTATTATTTGAGATCCACTGTCTTCACTGAAACGAGCTGTCGGTATAAAGGTAGAAGCCGCAGAAGAGCCAGATGCAGATGACAAGTCTCTTGTGTGTGATGATTTCCTGGTGTCTTCGTCTGAGCTACTATTCGTCAATGGCGTCCATGTTGACAGCTTTCTATCAAAGGAAACGGCATCGTAGGCAGGACCATAGTGGTCATTATACTGGGCGTCTGTTGGCGGAGCCTTTCCAGCTGTTGCTTCACCTACTGGCACAGATATGCGTTTCATAATCTTTCAATATTAACGTCCAGTAACCGGCGCTTGAGGACTAGAGTTTCAGCAAGTTTTATTGTGGAGTTTCGGTGGATAAGTGAAATAATAAGATTCTCCAAATGCTAGCAAGAGTGGGACCGGCTGGCCGATATATATGAGCTCAAGTATGCTCTGAAATTCAACTTCAAGCCAGTTCTTACGATGGTTTACTGCCTTTGTGGGCTTAACTAGAACGACGACCATCAACTTTGATGCCTCATCGAGGTATTTGGAATCGCCGGTGCGCTCTAACGGGTGCCTGGACCTCGCCGGCCTCCTTTGTCTTCGATTTTAAATTATAGTGGCTAGTTACAGATTTCGCCCAAACAAGGCAATTCTAAACATACAACACGTTTAAACTACTTATTGGTATGCATCTCACATTATTGATACGATTCTAACTTCATCAAATTTGATTTATAATAATAATAATAGTAATAAAAAGACATCGTTTCGTACATAGCGTCTCTTTGTTGAAGTGTTGGCATAAAGACGTTCCTTCGGAAAGCGGCTTGCAGCTGTCGATGGGATGGTTCGCTCGCAGTAAGCATGGTGGTCGGCACTATCGAAATACGTCCGCCCTGGACGATACCGCCAGTATCTATTACTATGTTGTTCAGCTTGGTCTCAGAAGATATCCGCACTCAAGCACTTTCAACTGGGTTCGGAGGTAATACTATTTAGTTTCATGGGGTACCTATAGTGGGAGCGTAAAATCACTGGAGGTCTGAGACGCCTTCCATTCAATCCAACAAATTCAGCAATTCGAAGGTTAAATATTGTATGTGGATAGACACATCGTGGGTGCGATAGATATTGATGTGGCATACAACAAATCAATGTGCATACAAAGACTTGACTATGGGCGATACCAAATGTGAATAAAACAGTCTTAACAGAAGTGCTGTCAACTGGTGTTTACCTAGGTTTCTATCACTCCTAACACCGCCATCGTGAGCTGCAAACCTCTCGAACCTCTCGGTCGTCACGGGTATTTCGGTCCGCCGCCCTGATTCTTGAGAAGCATATGTAGTGATACAACTATTTGGCATTTGAAAAGCTATATTGGTTACGCTTGCTTGCTCTGCGTGCTCTTTCAGGGTCAAACTGATCTCACCAATGACCAGCAATAGCTCGCTGTAGATCAAATGAAACTTGGCAGCTTCAAGGTTTCGGAAGGTGTACATGTACGTTTGAATCTATAAAAAGAGCACGAAGGTTCAATGGTCTTTGGTGATCCTTATGATCTTCTGGCCGTTGAGCTTCGGAGATGTCATTACTGAATAATAAGGTGGTGGGGTGTCATGCTTTCTTATTCTTGCTTTAGATTGAGCCTTACTATTTGTTATTGTCCGAATCCAACTACCAGCAACATACATAAGAAATAATGGCCGTGCAAGTTGCTACATAGCTTCGGTGTTTGCCATAAGTTTAGTACTTCTCACACCACATGTGCACGGAACATTTGAAGGAGGGCCATGTGAATATATAATCAGCACCACCACCAATGGGCTCGGGCCCCGGGTATCTTGGCTGGCTGCTAACGTCTAAGGAGTACATAAACCGCAGTTGATATATAACAAATAATAATAAGAATATGTAAAAGAAGGACAGTGCTTTACATGGAAAAAGGTATAGAAAAATCATAGAAAATAAGCAACTATCAGCGCTTCCTCTAAAATGAGCTTGAACTACATGTATGTGCTATGCAGTAACTATCATAATTCATCAGTTAGACAAACAATATAAAAAATAGACAACTCAGGAAAGTAACAAAGTAAAAAAAAGAACCAGATAACACGCAGATTAAAGAAGTGTAGTGGAGAGTGAGAGGAAAAAGAGGAAAGCTAATTTAAAAAAAAAAAAAGAGATTAATAAAGGTAAAGGGCAATCTAATTAGTTGGCCATACCCTCCAATTAGACTCTGAAGTAAGGTCAGCAAAAGTGATTGAATCAGTAAATCGTAGGGCACATGGACTAATAAACTTCTCAGGCCAAGGGGTCCTGAAGAGTGAGTAAAGTGGGATTCTGTCATGAAATTGAACGGAAACAAAGAAAAACTCGACCATGGGGTCTTTGTCGTTTATGGTGTATAAATATCATATCCTTGGGGAGCACCATATCCATTTCCCTCCGGCGACAGCATATCTTCATTCAGAAGGCCTTGAGTGCCATCATTATTGAATCCTTCCAACGTGTTCTCGTCAAGCCCCTCCAGTCCTTCTGTCGAAATGCCACGAATCTTCGCCAATGCCAATTCAGCTGATGTGGCCCCAAATACCGTAACTTCAATTCCAAGTTTGCGTTGCATGTCTTGCACAAGGTCCCGCATTTCAAGCTCCTTGCGATTCTGTTCATCGATAACAGCCTGGAGATTACGAATATAGTCGACGCTTCGAGAAAGAATAGTACCTTTATTGGGTTTGCCATCTTTTGTCAAGTTACTTGTCGCGCTGCCGGGACCAGTAGGGGATGCTAGCGGGTCTGAGGCGTACAGAAGGGAATTGGGGACTAACGTGGCAAGTTCCTGAATTTTCTCGTTGATGTTATCACGACGCCTTCTTTCCACAGCATTGTGTGATTCTCTTCTGCGGCGGCGTCGCTGTTCTGCGAGAAGGAGGTTCTGATTATCATCCAAAGAGTGTGCCATAGCGCCAGCGAGCTTGCCGGAGCCCAATGGTGGTTTTGTGCTAGGGCTGAGACCGAACGCGTCACTTCCAAGTGAGCCGACAGGGCTAGACGTGTTGCTATGAACACCGTAATCATGCAGGAACCTCAGGGGTAGTTGTGGAGGGCTGCGTAGAGCGTCTGATGGCGGAGGCGATGAGATTTGTGTCATTCCGTACTGAGCTACTTGGTTTGGTGTGTAAGCCGAATTAGAGGTAGCTGCTTGAGCACGTTTGTGACGTTCACTCCACATGGCATGCTGAGTGGAGGTACTTCCAGGCTGCCGGATGGCAGCGTTATTGAGCATAAACTCATCAAAGGGTGAGGTGCTTTCAGGAATGGGAGGAGTTGTACCGAATGGTAGACCTGTAGCACCGACTCCTGAGGCTACTGGGTATCCTGGGGTAGTGTTGAAGCTGTTGCCACCATTGATCGGCCTCGCAGAAGAGCTTCCAAATGCGGGTCCCTGGGCACCTCCGTGAACGCCTGTTGTGTAGGAGGATAGACCTGCAAGATCAGGAGAGTTTATGCGTTCCAGGTCTAAGAGTTCCTTCTCATCGATCATATAGCCGGAAAGGTTTGAATCGTCAAAGGAGTTAAAGCCTCGTGTAAGTAAATCGCGGGAGAGGAGGTTTGCGTTCCCGCCACCTCCGCCTGAGCCCGCTGCTAAAGTCGTAGCACCGGGCGTGGCGTTTTTAGAAGAAAGAGGACTGTTTGTGGAGTTGCTGTCCATTGTTCTGAGTTCCTAGTATCGCGGGTGGGGGGTTGAGGGGTTGCGATAGTCCTAGAGACGAAATAGGACCTGAGGACGGGCAATTTCAACAGAATATGGTATACACAGTGTAAGAAGTACCTTCAGTATTTGCCGCAAAAGGAGAAAGAAGTAGCAGAGCTGTTCTCAGGGGTGTTGTTAAGATGTCCGGTGGAGTTTGTGGTGGTGGTGGATGGGAGTCGTAAAACAAAAGTTGGAACGCGTCTTTAACGCTCCGATTTGCAAACAGCACTAAACCGAAATGCGAAGTCTATTTGCCTTTTAATTTAAGCCAGAAAGGGAAAGTAAAAGCAAACCAGCGGAACACAGTGGAAACTCTACGATGGGATTTTGAGTATTGTTCAACTGTTTGTTATCCCTTTTTACACCTTCTAATCCTTGAAAGGAGCGGTTTGACAAATCAGTTTGCTGTGGAGAACTAGAAGGTGGAGACCCCACGATTGTTAAAGATTCTAAACTCATGCTAAAGGTCTCGGTGGAGAATTTGTGTCTCTCGGGCCTTAAAAAGGCATTCTGAAATAAAAATAGAAAGTGTCGATAACAAAGAATTTCACGAACTGCCACGTTTACTCGCGGACGTGTAATGCCAAACCGTCAGTGCTCGAGTATGACGCAGGGCGTCCTGTGGGGACCCTCTGGCACCCCCATCGCAGGCCATGAGACGGCAGCCGAGGGATCCTGATGATCAATGATACCTGGCAGCCACATGTGCAGTTAGCATAGGAATTAAATGCTGGTGCAATAATAAAGTTGATATATGAGAAGTATAGGAATTACATAGCCAGTGGCTGATAAAGCACAAATGATACGGAGCCAAGTTCAAAAATGGTCAGGAGCACCCCTCTATAAGCACTGACAGGTATTAGTTGGTCCCTATTACAGTCACTCAGGTGAGGTCGATATGGACTTCAGTCTTATTATCGTCTCATTGAACCATATATTGCCAAGTCACTGAAAACTCCACTAAGAGATCCCAATTGCTGGATTTTGGCTTGCAAGTGTTGTCAAATCTTGATAATCCACAGGTCTCACCACCAGACCTCCGCTTTTCTTCCGCCTCTCACCGAAGATCTCTCATATCCCACCAACATCCCAAAATATCGACCCTCAACAATGGCAATAGGCTCTAACGATCAGTCGTTCCGGGCTCAGTACCAACCGCTTGCGACCTCGTCGGATTCAGAACCTTTGTCTTCCGCCAATCACCTTCCTCAATATGGCGCATCAGACACCAACGTTTTCAAGACAGCCCTCAACAAAATCCGTACATGGAACCCTTTTTCGCCAGACAATAGGCCGCTCCGGCTCCCGCTTACCGAAGATGATGTGCCCGCTGAGACCGAAAGTGAAAATGTTCAACCAGTACAGGAACCCAGCTGGTTTACGCTGTCGACCTGGGATCGCCTTCTCATATTCGGCATCTGCTTGCTCGGCGCCCTCGCATGCTTTATCCTTTGTTTTGCAATATTTCCCGTCTTACTTCTCAAAGCCCGCAAATTTGCGCTTCTGTGGTCGCTAGGATCTGTACTTGTTTTGGTTGCCTTTGCGGTGTTACAAGGCCCGTTGAACTACCTTGCGCATTTGATATCCCCAAAACGTCTACCCTTCACCGTTGTGTATGTTACGAGTTTTATCTTGACGCTCGTATTCACATTAGCGGTGAAAAGTGTGATACTCGCTCTCATAGCATGCATTATTCAGGTGCTGGCAGCTGGATGGTATACAATCAGTTATTTCCCCATGGGGGCGCAAAGCTTAAGGATGGTCACTCGTGTAGGAACAACCCAAGTCAATAGCTGGATCGATTCATAGCTCTCCCTATTGAATGACTTCCGCTCTGTTTACCTATTTATTCCATCTTTCAATATCAAATGTACAGTACTTCATTATGAATGTTTTTCCAAGTAGCGATTTTATTGATCTCAATGTTTTACGCAATGTAAACCGCTAATGGACTCGGGTCCCCCGGGTATCCTGGCTAGCTGCTAACGTCTATAGAGTACGTAAACCGCAGTTGACATATAACAAATAATAATAATAAAAATCAAAACCGCTGTATCTTTTACGTGACACGTATTTAGCCCTTTTTACTTGCGTACGTGTATTTGAAGTTAGAGGACTAGCGGTTGAATGGCGTCAGTTGATTCATAACTTTTATTACTGCGGCCATCATTTGAGACACCCTCTCAGCGAAATCCTGAAAAAATTTGATAAACCTCGTCCTATGACTTGGAAAGAGTCTTCCTACTAAAATGGCTGTTTAAAGAAGGAATCCTTGGCTTGATTCATCTTTTCTTTTCTCTCAATGTGTCCAGGAATTTGCAATGGGTTAATATCCGTAAAGCATATGTATTGGCCTGAATTGAGTGCAACTTCAAATTTAGCAACATATAACTCGAAGCACAGTCACCCACAGAAGTTTGGATTCACGTACAAATTTCATCCCATCGACCTTCCGCATTATTCTTCTTTCATTGAATTACGCTTCTAACAATAGTCCAATTCTATATACCAACCTTGATAACATTGCGTAAGCCATTTGGGAGCGAATATAGGAAAATAGGAGTAAGGCTTTGAGGGGTAGCCTCTCACGCTCGCTGTGCCCACGTCTCGAATACTCCTTTATCCACTTCGTCAGTTTGCAACTGGCGAGGGGAGAGACAAAGATCTCTCAAACCTTTTATTTGGGAAAGTTCAGGTACTTTCATTTTGACATACATGTATATGCTAAGAACTAATTGTCCACTCAGGATACAGTAACATTTTTCTTCAATAGGAAAATTTGATTATGGCTATAGAAATTCTATTCCAGTGGCCAACTTGCTATCAGGAAGATGAGCCTTCTTAAATAAAAATTGAGTACGCGTTTGTTTGATTTACCTTGCAAGATCGCTACTTGATGTTCAAATGTTATCCTAATACCACAATGCTGATACAACGTATTTGTTTAACCTCAAAATGTTGCTGCACAGGGATTACAGATGGAAGATTGGAAACTGCACGCAAGCTTCCATTAAATCATGATTGGAGCATGACACGAACCCTATGACGCAGAGAACGCCCAAATTAACAAATGCAACGCCCACTCTGTTCTAAGCTACGTAGATGACATAATTGTCTACGCGCAAGGCAAACGGAATCTGCAATGTTTAAAGAAGAGGAGATGTCGTTAAACAGAGCATGATGTAACAAATTTCATTTGAATCAAAACAAGTTGGCACTTTGAACAAGCTTAAAGATAATACAAATACAAGCTTTCAAATGTATTTCGTGCATGCTAGCCAAGTCAAAGATTTCTTGTTGACAAATCAGTAAGATAACTAATTCTATGCTACAACAATAACATGAAATCGTTGACATTATAGACTGATAATACAGATCTAAGGAAATCTAGAATCTTTTTCGGCATTTGATTGATCCTATGCACAAAACATAAAGTGAGCATGTAGTTTATCAACAAACGAAAAGATAACAAATAAGAAAATACCGGTATTTTAAAACGTCTGTCATATTACTCTTGCTATTTATCAACTGGAAATTTAGTATTTAATCAGACATTTTAGCAGTCAGGTAAGATCTCCAAAGAAATCAGCCAGCTGGAGGCACATTTCTGAAAATGTTACCCAGGGCACAGGTCAAAATAAAAGCGGGAAACATTGGAATCCTTACAGAGAGGATTCAAGGAACCGTGATATTGAAAGCTGTCTGGTACCACTGCCCTTATTCACAAGCACTAAACCCTACATAACTCCAATTGTGAAGGTTTTGCAAGATGAAATTATTTTAATTTGTAGCCGGCCTATATTCGGTTTTTTTTTTGAGTGAAGTTTTTTTGCATGAGAATTATCCTTATGGATACAGTGTTTACACCAAATGAGAGGGAGGATAAATGCAATTTAATAGTAAGAACTACATGTATATACAAGTGGAAATTAAACCAACATTTAGCTAGACGTATTTCTTAGCTTATGGACCTAGGCTATTCGTAGATTTTTTTGGCCCGGTTAATGGCTACAACGCTAAAGAAGAAATATTAATCAAACCTTGGTAGCCATAAGAGTAAGAACAAAAATAAGATTATACTTCCAGACTTTGGTGACAAGTTCTGGGATCTTGAGATCCCTTTTAGCATCGCGTATAAGGGACAGGTACCATTTACATGTATTTTCTCCACAGTTTTGCCATGAGATTCCTGCTGCAATTCGTCTAAAAGTGGCTTGACTATTTTGCTTTCTGCTTTTTTTTTCTTCTTCTTCTTCTCTTCAGTGGTTTTGCAACCGTTCGTGACTTTCATATAGTTCAATCGGATATTGGTCAGGTGTAATGCCTGGTCGTATATCCAATTCTTCTAGAAGATCGCCGTTTTGTAAAATGCTGCCTGTTAGTAAACATCATTTAGTATCATCACATGCCTACGTCTTGCACAAGTGAAGTGGGTTGGATTGTTAGATAAATTCTTTTATTGTCCGTCTAAAAGATACCACTAATTAGATGAGTTAATCAGTACATAATTGTCTATACCTCATCCAACATTTAAAAGTCCTGGCACTATTTACAACATTGAATGCTATACTATATCATGGATAACCGAAATAAACTTTTAGAAAATGGAACACGATATTAAAGTTCTAGAGTTTGAGAATTTGACAGCATATAGTCCAAAGTCAGCCATTACTCATGCATGCTCTAGTAATAGCCTCTCCATCTAGATCTGCGAACTATTATTCGTAATACGTTCGCATATTGAGACATCAATAACAAAACTACTGGAAAGTTTTATCACGTCCGAGTAAAGTCAACAGACTGAGCCGCGATACTTGACTTATAAAGGCAACTCAAGAGTTATTGTGAGACACAGACTACTATGGCGTGAAACATTCTTCGAAAGTAAACTTTGAAACGTGAAGGATCTCTATTGTGCGGAGTTGAGACCGTTGGAACACTAACCAAGGTCGTTTACGCAACTTATGAGTAACTATTTTGTATGGGGAGCGAGGATGACACTAACCATGAACCAGGATGTCTGAGTGTATACAAAGAATCTAGAGAACTTGAATTAACAATGCTATTTGCATTGAGGATTGTCTTTTTTTTGTCTCCGTATTAGAGCATCGAAACCTAACTTATGATAAACTGGAAAACATTGAAAAAAATAAACCTTGCCTCTAATTCAAAACAACACTAAAGTGTTAAGATGAAAGTTACGGCTGTGTGTGTTTTGAAGAAGAAAACAAAATAGATTCAGGTACAAGTTCGAAAGATAGGTGCAAATAAAGTTGTAAGATTTACGGAACAGCTTGCAGATTTATGAACTATGTCTAAAGGTATATAATGCTGGATTCATGATACACTCTAGGCGCTTCTTAAAATGGTAGGAAATGTCGACGATCTGAAAAAGAAGAGATGAAAATCAACTACATAGTTGTAAACAAACGTCGCATGATCTAACACATGCAATGAATCAACCATATTATAGACATTAGTCAAGTGACATGTTTTGTTGGAGCTCCTCGTTTATGTTTGTATACTACACATAATCTCATTATCTACTCCATACATGTAGTTACATCAAAGTCAAAGGACTTGCTCAAAGTCATCTGAAGTGCTGTATTTTGTGTAATGCTAACTTAGTAAAACGTCAAGGAAGCCCTTTCTATTTTAGGTGCTTGATGAGCCAAGCTTCACTTAAAAAGCTCTCAGTCCGCGATGCTATTATTATTGTAATATATATCTTACTATTTACAGATCATGCCAAGTCCTACGCATATTCGCCTTATAAAACAGCTATACACGGCGGTCGATGAAACTCTGAATCATTCCAAGAGGGCTTCCTTCATACTCCTTAACTTCCACGCCATTCTCTCCCTCAATAGTGTTGGCCTGTACGAATTGCTTGCGCGGTAATTTCTTCTTCATCACAACATCCCGGAACTTTGCCATTTCTTCTCCCACGTTAGTCATATCGTCATAAAGTGCCTTAGCTGCCTCATAATCGGCGCTGCATTTAAAAACATGAATCTTCTGTAGGTAAGACGCCATTGAATCCTTGCCAATGGTTTGAATCAGAGAAGCGTTTAATTTAAGGGTGAGATCACTAAAGTCAGGTTGCTCGTACGCCAACTCCACGAATTTCTCACCGTTAGGAGCGGCAGGTGCGCGCAAGAACGCTTGCAATATGCTGTACCGGGCTTGCATATGAGCTTGACCCCATTTCTTGCTTGCGGGATCCCAGAACTCCAGAGCCAGAAGGCCCGCCCTCGCCATCTGTAGATAAGCTGCATAGAGTACGTCAGATGCCTCTTGACCTTTATGTCCAAAGATCTCGAGCAGAGAAGCGTCACAAGCGAGATACATTGCAACAGTCTCAGCACGAGCTTCTTCGTAACTGGCGGCAATAGCACCAAACTTACTACCCCACGTTTCGCCAGACTTATAGTATGTTGTAACAGGCTTGCCGGTTATGGGGCTGACAGGAGCCGTATCAAAGTTAAATGTTCCATCAGCGTTTTCGGAAAGAAGTTTGCCAGTGCCATGGCCCAGAAGTTCATGTATTCCGACTTGCATTTCAAATGCGGGAGCATGATATTTCTCATATAGAGCTGCATCTTCATCTCCAAGAAAGGTCACCTTTTCGTCTGTACCTTTAGCAGAGAGAACGTTCCCTAGGGACACATTTTTAAATCCTATGCTGAGTCTAACGTCATCGTAGTTGGGGATATTGATTCCTGCGGGAACCCCACTTCCTGCAAAGGTGAGCACCTCCAGCGATGTGAAATCAGGCGCTGTAAATGTATCTTTTTCAAAGGCCTTGGGCCAGGGGAGCAAATCAATGTAATGCTGGGCAGCTGAAACGAGAGCGCCAAACTTTTTGGTGCGTTCTTCGTTAACCATGGCAACAAGGCCCTCCCATTCTCCACGTATGCCCGCGGGGTCACGGTACGTTTCAATGAACCCAATGTTGGTTTCCACACTTGGTGCAATATCCTTAACCCACAAACTCTGCGAAAGTTTGTGAGCAGTCATACTGCCAGTTTTGAAAGAGTCAATATAGGCTTCAATCATGGCGGTCTGGGTTTTGTTTCCCGCATAGGCTTTCGCGCTCTCCAGAGATTTAACGATTTTGGCCATTTCTGCGCTATGATCACCGTAGACCAATTTGACTTTTCCAAGGCCACCAGGAATTTCATAAGTTGCCTCTTTTCCAGTGTCCATGGCACTTGCAATTCTGAACTCATATTCACCGTCTCCAGTCTTGAATAATCTTGATTTCTCAGCCATGATACCTTCTTTGCTCAAAACTTCCTGTACAGCCTCAATTACTTCTTTGTTCACGCCTCCTCCATAGTATGTCGTTGTGTGCCCTTCACTTTCAAAACCGAGAAGTGTCTTCCTTTCATCTTCTGTGTTCCACATAGCATCCTTGACCTTTTCCCACAGATCCAAAGTCTCCGGAGCACTGTTCACCATCTTTTCTACAACCTCTTTGCTCACACGGGGCACGAACTTTGTATCGCCGAATGACTTGTAGTTTCCGAGATTTGCTAAGACCTGCGCTGCGTACTCTAGGAAAAGTGTAAGATCCTGTTCATTGATAGCCCGTGACTTGGTGTACTGTGACCAATCTCCTTGGACGGCGATGTGTAGAGTCAGGATGAGATCGTAGATATCTTCAGATTCGGGCGAGACCTGACGGAGAACAATACGAGTGCCATGGTGGGCAGCACGAGACATGTGATGAGCGTACAACTTTTCTTTATTCGAGAGGATATCAAAGTGAGAGGTGGCTTCCAGCTTACAAATAGGGGCACCAGTGTCGGCCAGATACTGTGAGCTGAGCATTCTGTAGAAAGACTTGATAGGCTTAATCGAAGCGGTGACACGAAGCGGAGGTGAGGGACGAGCCGACCTCATGGAAGACAAGCCTCGGGTAAGCACCCTAGAATTGAAGGTTCTCAGCATGGTAAATTTCGTGAATATCGTCTGAAGCTGATGCTGATGGTGAGTGGGATCAGACGAAGTCCCAAGGTCGGCAGGATCAGTTGAAGCAAACAGAAATATCATTGGACACCTACTGACTGACCCTAAAAACATACTGTACAAAAAGAACGGCAAAATCAGAAAAATACAAATCAGAAACAAATCAAACTAAATCAATAAAAAACACTAAATAACACAAGAGCGTGAGTGGAGATAATGACAATTAGCTCATCAACAAGTTGACTGCCCAGTCGACTGAGAGAGTCCTCAGATCAGTGTAAGTTTGACCAATTCCAACAAACAGTACTGGAATGCCAGTTGAGTAGGTCATGTTAACCATACTTCCAATCATATCACCAACAGTGTCACACTTGCTAATGAGGAAAAAGTCAAGGTTCCTGTTCGGACCGAAGGCATCATTGAAGTTGCGTGCCTGTTGTACCGAGTCAGTTCCGACCAGTGCTTCACCAACCATCACAATCTTGTCAGGGTTGGCCAGTTTACCAAACTTTTCCAAAGAACTCATTAATCGTTCATCATTATGGCGACGACCCGCAGTATCAATTAAGACAATATCAAATTTGTTTCTTTGACCATACTCAATAGCCTTTTGCGCAATCACAGCCGCATCTTTACCGTAACCTTCATCAAAAATCTGGACATCTCCGCCGCCCAATCGTTGAGTGAGCTCTTGCAAACGACGAACATGTACTTTAAGTTGCTCGACGGCACCACTTCGAAAAGTGTCGCACGCGGCAATAAGTACTCGAAATTTATTTTGCAGTAACCAAAAAGCAATCTTGGAAAGATTGGTAGATTTACCAACACCGTTGACTCCCACTACAGAAATGACATAGGGACGAGGCGCTCCAGCTGCTTGAGTATAATTGCCCTTGAGTTTGGTGTGAATTTCGTGCAGTAGATCCCCAGATGTGTTTGGAGTTAGAATGCGACGGAGAGCTTCCGTCATGGACGTACGAACTGTAGCCTCAACAGATGTCCAGTTCTGGGTCTTGGATCCCACTAGCGATTTTTCAACGGTATTGCAGAGATGTTCAGCAACTTCACTTGCAACATTCTTCTTCATGAGGTGTGTTTGCATGGCTGCAAGGGCCTCCTTCAAGACATCCTCCGTCATCGTCTTACCTCCAACAATGTTCCTAAGAAAAGTGAATGCACCTCCAGATGTCTTGGTGGTGTCTGTTTCATTGCTTTCACCTAGAATACTACTGAGCTCATTTGATAGTTCCTTAAGCATAAAATCACCTTTCTTTGTAGCCGCACCATAGTTGCTCAAATCTCTCACGGAATCACTATTGGCGTCAAAGGATCGAATAGAATCATCATCAGTCGCATTGGAGTAATCCAAAACTTCCCCACTATCCACCTCAGCAAAGCCATCCTCACTCCATTTTCTCAGCTGTTTCTTAGCCGCCTTCTTTTTACTCTCTTCGAGTAATGACAATTGCTTAGCTTTAGAGCGCCCACCACGTCTAGTTTTTTTAGCTGCCAAGCTGGTATTTTCAGATCGATTAGGTGTGTCGACAGGAGTGACAGTTTCAGACTCTACAGGTGACTCAGTAGATTCTTCAATGACCTCGGGCTGAGGTACTGGCGCTACACTTGCTCCGTCTAGCTCAGAAAGGCGCAAGTCGAAAAAAGCGTTAAACTTGTTAAACTCGAGGCCAAGAGGGTAGGGTTCACCATCTTTCTTAGATTCAAGAAGCTGCTCCTTGAACAAAGAAAGAAAAATAGTTTTGATGCTTGAAATGAGTTCGTCAACGTAGGTAAGCTGAAGAATAGATTGATAGACAGACTAGAGTGGGTTAGCTAACGGGTTTCGCATTCAACAGATATACACGGGTACTCACGACAAAGATCAAGCCCAGTTCATTAACCACGGAATATCTGACAGTGTAGTTTTCCTTGTGGTATATGGTCTCTTCATTTGTTCTGTTTTCGATGAAAATATCTGAAATAAGAGAGTTTGTGACTCTGTCTGAAGTAGGCTTGAATGACTTTTGCCAGAGGACAATGCCTCCAGTGTTGAATATTGTGAACAGGTCGATCATGACAAGTGCGCGATAGCTAGGGTAGTCGGGCCAGGAGAAAAGGACTCGATAGTAGCTCAGAGGATTCAGATCAGCGCAAGAGGCCAAGAAGCTTCGAGCATTTCGGTGTCCTCACATCTGAGGGAAGGCGCACTGGCAGACCTGCCCTAACCACCTATGTACCACCGGGTAATCTCTGACTTCTCAGCTCACCCAGTTTTCCCTCACCACCGGCGGCGGCCAAACTTTGCAAACGTCCCATTTCCACCTATTTCCCTCCCGTTTCACACAACGCGCACCTCAACCGCTTTCCAAAGTCAAACACAGCGCCCGCAGTCAACTCACAAGCGACGAACGTAACAGACAACAAACAAGGCCGCACTTCACCGCTCGGACCCGACAACCCACACACCTGCAATTCTTATCTGTCGCCACTTATTGTCGACTCATTAACCGCCCAATTTTGTCGATACTCTCCACTATACTTTAGCGTTCGCTCGACCCCTCCAAGCTCCAAAGCTCAGATCAACTACCCCGCGACGCGCGCAAAAATATCAAACCTCGATCTGAAAAAAATACATTTTCTATCCACGACTTGAAGACACGGGCGTTCACAGCACCCTGCCAACACCACAATCCATACTTTTTGAGCTCTCTGTGCGACCGACTGACTGTCTATTACTTGCCATTGCCGTCTCGGCGTGCTGACTGCTGCGATACCCGTTTGCAGCTGCTATTGCGTTGACCCTTGCAGAAAGCACCAGTCTTGTCGTACTCCTTGAAGGCTGATTAGTCATCAACAATATCACGATTTAGTTACACGCCCCACACCCGAAAAGCTTCTTTCCATCATTCAAGCATCTCAACATGGCACACTCCCATAAAAGATCTCGACATGTTGCCGATGACGACGAAGATGACTTCCGAGATATTCGCCGAACAAGGAAGAAAACTGTTACTTCCTACGCTGAGAGCGAGAGCGAAAGTGCTAATGATCGACAGAAAGACAAGGATGGTAAGTTTGAATGATGATAGCGCGACCACGCTAATATTTCTAGAACCACAAGATAACGATGATGATACTATTCCTACTGAAGAGGGCACGGATGACGACTACTTGAAACCCAGACGGAAAAAACCTAGAAAATCTAGGACCGCAACTAGAACACGATCTTCAACCAGACGGCACGTTGAAGACGATGAGGAAGAGTACCATGTAGAGGAAGAAGAGCCATCCGCAGATGAAGATGAAGATGATAGTCTAAGCGAGAGTGCACAAGAAAATGATTTCATTGCTTCTGATTCGGAAGACGGCAGCAGGCCTAAAAGAGTGACAAGAACCAGAAGATTGCAAACTCGCGCTCAGAGGCACCGACGTGCATCAGAGGAGTATAGTGAAGACTTTCCGACTTTAGAAGATGAACTGGCTGAATTAAAGGAAAACGATAGTCCGCCTAGGAGGAAACATCTTAGAGCTAGGAAGGAGATAAACTATCAGATTTTGCCTCCACCTGCCATGGATGAGCCGATAGATTTCGCACCTTCTGCTCCAACAAGGAAAAAGGCTGCCCCTCAAAGGTCATTGTTCAAAACCAGTGGGCCTTTTGGTGCTGGCTTACTTCCTATTTTTGGTCAAAATAACAATCCTGGTGCACTTAAAGCTGCTGGAGGTGTCCACGACTCAGACTCCTCTGATGATGATTTCAGACCCAAGCCAGGAAATGCTATCGGTGCCGCCCCTGTTCGAGGTAAAAAGGCCCAACTTGCAGATTCTGACCCTTTAGGTATTGACACAGATATAGATTTTTCTGTCGTTGGTGGCCTTGATAACTATATTGACCAATTGAAGGAAATGGTATCTCTCCCACTCAAATATCCCGAAGTTTATCAGCGATTTGGGGTAACTCCTCCTAGGGGTGTCCTTTTTCATGGCCCTCCGGGAACAGGTAAAACCCTAATGGCCCGTGCTCTTGCAGCTTCTTGTTCAAGCGAAGGTAAAAAAGTGACTTTCTACATGCGCAAAGGCGCGGATATCCTTTCCAAATGGGTTGGCGAAGCTGAACGTCAGCTGCGCCTGCTCTTTGAAGAAGCCAAAAATAATCAACCAAGCATCATCTTTTTTGACGAAATTGACGGCCTCGCCCCTGTGAGATCGAGCAAACAGGAGCAAATCCATGCTTCCATCGTATCGACTCTCCTAGCTCTCATGGATGGTATGGATAACAGAGGACAGGTCATTGTCATTGGCGCGACCAATCGTCCTGACTCAGTTGACTCTGCTCTAAGAAGACCTGGCCGCTTTGACCGCGAGTTTTACTTCCCTTTACCTGATCACAACGCTCGCAAGCAAATTATTGGCATTCACACCCGCAAATGGGAAAAGCCACTTGACGAGAATTTTGTTGAACATATAGCACGTGCTACAAAAGGATATGGAGGTGCTGATCTGCGCGCTCTATGCACCGAAGCTGCTCTGGCTGCTATTCAACGGCGTTATCCACAAATCTATCAAAGTAAAGACAAACTCCTAATTGACCCAACCACGATCCATGTCGCACCCAGAGATTTTATGAAGTCTATTGATAAAATCATCCCATCCAGTGCTCGGAGCACATCAAGTAATGCCGTTCCCTTACCGCTTCACATTGAGCCTCTCTTATCCGATGTTTTGGCAGAGCTGAAGAAAAAATTGGACAATTTCATTCCAAGGAAGAAAAAAATAACACCTCTTGAGGAAGCTATGCTTGAAGACTTCCATGATGACGACGGCGGGTTTGCTAGACTTGAGTCAACTCGCGAATTCCAAACTTCACGTGTGTTCCGACCAAGGCTTTTAGTCTGCGGCGCCTCCGGTATGGGCCAACAATATCTTGGAAGCGCAATGCTGCATCATCTTGAAGGTTTTCATATACAAGCTTTTGACCTAGGTACCCTTCTCAGCGATAGCTCACGTACACCAGAAGCTGCTATGGTTCAGCTATTGGTTGAAGTGCGCAGACATACACCCAGCGTCCTCTTCATTCCTAACGTGGACACTTGGTGGGCTACTATGAGTGACACAGCACGCCGGACATTTGCAAGCTGGCTACGTGGGCTTAAGACTAGTGAAAATATTTTGGTACTTGCTTTGATGGAGCAGGAAAATGTGACCAACCCAGAGATCAACTCCATGTTTGGTTTTAGCGGGGAAAACATCCACTCGATTCCACCCACGACGGATGATGCGAGGGAGAAGTTCTTTGAGCTTTTGGTCAACTACATTAAAAGCAAGCCAACGGACTTTCCTGATCTAGAGAATAGGCCTAAGCGTCAGCTAGAAGTTTTACCTGTTGCACCACCAGAAACTGATAAACCGCTAACGGATGCAGAGCACAAAGCAGCGAAACGCCGCGACATGCAACTCAAAAACAAGCTCAAAATCAAGCTCTCCGCAATCATGGAGCCGCTGAAAACGCGTTACAAGAAATTTAAGAAACCCATAATCGAGCTTGTTTATTTACTACATCTTTTAGACCCGCTCCCTCTGCCGATGCCTGGTATGGCTATGCAGCAGGCTTATACTAAAACCGACGACGATATGATCTTAGAGGTCAGCAGTGGGCGCAAGTATTATAATATGGATCTTGAGGTTATCGAAGAGCGTCTTTGGAATGGCTATTATTCCGAACCAAAGGAGTTTATGAGAGACGTGAAAAAAATACACAAGGATTCTCTTACCAGTGGGGATCGGGAGCGGATTATGAGGTCAAGCGAAATGCTCACAAACACTGAAGTGTACATCGACGAGGTGAACGCGGATGCACAGTTTGTTGCAGACTGCGCTGAACTCAAGAAGCGAGAACAAGAAAAATACTTGAAAGAGCTAGCACAGAAAAAGGAGGAAGAAAAGCTGGCACAAGATTTGGATTCCTCAACCACTTTAGTAACTGGACCTGAAATCTCTCCATTCTTCAAGGATAAGGATGTCAAGGCCAACGGCCATACGATTACAGATAGTGATACACTAGTGGATACTGTAATGGAGGACGCGCATGGTGTTGAGTCGCAGAAATTGAATGCCCAAGCTGGACACGGGTCTGAACCCGATACTACTGCTCCACCTGTTGCGACTGAGCCTACCATTTCAGATGCACTCACGGTAGTGCACACCAATGAGTCTTTTCCTCAACCTGAGCCTGAGCTCATCCTTGACACTGAATATCTTGCCTTTTTTTCACGCTCACTTGTTCGCAAGACTAAGGGACTTACAATTGAACGTATTGAGCAACTCAACTCGGCTTTGATCGACCTTCTTTGGATCCAGCGACAGGATTGGAATCGCAATACAGTGATCTCTGCGCTCGAACAAAAACTGGACGCAGTGCTGGAGAGTATTGAAAAAAGCAAAATGATGGAAGAAGAACTGGCAAGAAATTGCGACTTTTACGCTTAAAAATAAAAATGACGAATTCGGGAAAAAAAAAAACCTACCTTGAAATGAAGGTCATTTCAATTTTTTATGGCGCTGCAAATCTCCATCAGCAAAACAACCAAACAAACAAGGTAAAAAAAAAAAAATCCAGCATTCAAGACGCATTTTTTATTTTTCTCGCGTCAATATTTATTAATCTATTGTAGTAGTATCAAATATGCTATTAATTACATCATGTAATATTCATCCGTCTCGTAGGAGTCTCTCTATGGTATTCCCAGATCTAAAGCAAATTGTAACGGCAAGCTTAGATAATAAGACCAAGTTAGATGCCGTCGCATCAGTTGTCCAAATCACTCATTATTGATTCCTTCCAGTAACTCAGCAACCTCCAACACCAATTTATCATCTCCATACTGGCCGGTAACCTGCATGCCCACCGTGTCTCGCCCATATCCAATGGGCACCGAAATCGCCGGGAGCCCCGCTAGCGAGGCCGGCACCGTTAGCACGTCGTTGACGTACGACTCCGTCGACGCCTTCTCCGCAAAGATCTGTTCGTGCGAGGGCGCCCTGGTGCGGGACGTGGGCCCAATCACCACGTCCACCTTCTCGCCGCCATGCGTGACGGCTTCGGTGGCAGACAGGATGTTCCGGGTCTTGAAGATGCCGTTGAACTCTTGCTGGAGCTTGCGGCGCACCTTCTGGGCCTGCCGGTAGTGGTCGCCGAAGAAGTCGGAGGAGAGGTTGAAGGCGCCAAGCATGATACGGCGGCGCACCTCGTGCCCGAAGCCCTCGGCGCGCGTGGGCGCGTAGAGAATGTCGCCCTCGCGGTCCTTGCCCGCGCGGTAGCCGTACCGGATACCGTCGTAGCGGGCTAGGTTTGAGGATGCTTCGGATGGCGACAGAACAAAGTAGGTGGGGAGAGCGTGCTTGACGGAAGGGACAGACACCGTCACAATGCGGTGGCCCTGGAGTCGGAGGAACTCGAGCGACTTGATCCACGCTTCAGTGATTTCGGGGTCCAAGTCCAAGTTCGTTTCGCTAATGACGCCAATAGTCAGCTTGCCCTTCTGCTTCTCTTTAACGGCTTCCATGATCTGCTCGCGCACGCTTGGCTTGAGTGACGTGGGATCATGCTCGTCGTACTTGTTCAACACATCAAACACAGTTGCTGCAGTCTTCACATTCTTTGTCAAGATCCCCACCGTGTCGAAACTCTGAGCGTATGCCACGAGACCGTATCGTGACAGCAGTCCGTAAGACGGCTTATAGCCCACGACGCCGCAGTAGGCAGCGGGGAGTCGCACTGAACCGCCCGTATCTGAGCCCAGCGCTATATCGCACATATCGGCCGCAACTGCTGCAGCCGAGCCACCCGAAGAGCCTCCCGTTGAGCGAGCAGGCTCCGTAGAAGGGTCGAACCAAGGGTTGTTGCATGGTCCGTATGTCGAGATAACATTATTCGATCCCATTGCAAATTCGTCCATATTCACCTTGCCGATGTATGTGCCTCCTGCCTGTCTCAACAGTGAGCTTGTAGTCGCCTCGTAGGGGCTTGTGTACCCTAGTGTCTGTTAATGATTTGTTTGTTGATCTGAGTTCAAACTTACCTTCAAGAGCTTTCGAACCGCATGTGGTCGGTAATTCCGTCTCACAGTAGTTGTCCTTTAGTGCAAATACCTTACCCGAAAGTGCTAAGGAGGGAAGAGTGTTAATATACAAGTTTACCTAGGTAGCCCACAAGGGCCTTTGGGGTGTGCTTACCTTTGTTCGACTCTGCTGATTCCTGAATGTCTTCAAGGACTTTCTGCACGTTGCGCTGAGCGACAAAGATATTGTATTTGACATTCTTTGTCGCAATGTTTGCTAGGCATTGCTCAGCGTGCTTGAGAGCTGTCACGCGTGCCATGGCTGGTTTTTCGTGCGGGAGATCCTGGGCAACGACGAGCGGAATATTTCGTGATGTCAAGAAATCGGGACTTTTCATTCGAGGCAAGTAGAAAAAAAAAAAATAGTAACAAAATTGATGGTACCTTCTATGGCCAAATCAAGAAAACCCGGGAAATGTCAAACAGCTGGGCCTTTTTTAAAGCTGGAATTTTATAGACAACAAAAGCTTCTAAACAATGTCTGAATGACGAGAAATCCAGCTGGTATTTATATTTTCTCACGAGTAAGCCCCATAGCATGCCTATGTATAACGCCAACGGTGCCGTTTCTATGTTTCTGATAAGGCTTCATACAAGGTTAGGGCAACCACGAAAAAAAATGGTAGATTCTCCCAACTTGACTGCTTCAGTGAAGGGTAGGCAATCGCGTTACTTCAGTGAAGGGTAGGTGCACGCAAGTAATATGATTGAACCGCCCTCACAAACGAGCACTCAAAACCGAATCAACCCCCGGTGATAGCTTGTAAGAGAGGAAACTTGCTAACTAAAAAAAAATATTGAAAGGAAATGAATAAATAAAAAAAAAGAGTAAAAGACCAGTACAGCCAATACAAACGAAAAAATAGCGATTCCGCCAACATGACCATCAATCGCGCTTTGCGAACGTCACCTAGAAAGGAAACACATCCAAGCACTTGGATTTTCAAAAGCATATCAATTCCCTGCTTCAAGGTGGCTAGTTTTTGAATTTCACTAGTCTTAGCATTCTCCTATTTTGGTTCATGTGTCACAAGATTGCAATCACAAGTGTCCATGCCTCATGAGTTTTAACTCGAACATAAAAACCTTCACAATATTTTACTATAACTGGGCAAATAAACAACAGGAGAAATTAGACTTGTCTTCATTATGGAATATTTGTTACTGAAAAAAATTTCCCCTATCTGTCGTACATCTCAATTGCAGTAGTTGCGGGTTTGAGAAACCAACTCAATACCCCTTTACACCCTGAAGTTTGAGAATCCAACTAACAGTATAACTTAAAACCATCACTTTAAAATTTCATCAATTCATATTTCTATATCAAGGTGAGCTCCTTTTCTCAACGTTAATCTATGTAATAAGTCAGACTTTTTTTTTTTTACATTTCAACCTTCTCACTTCCCCAGTAACAGTCATGCAGCTTGACCAGATCTTCGTGCAACGCCGCCTTTTCATTCTGCATCAGGTCGCGCCGGTTGTTGAGCTCGTACCGCCGCACGGCCTTACTTCGGATGAGGCGTAGCAGGCACTTGAGCTCGTCGTGGCTGAAGGGCGTCTTGCGCTGCTCGGCCTGTTCGAGCAGAGCTT
Organism: Geotrichum fermentans; assembly: GCA_030564905.1. NCBI lineage: Eukaryota > Fungi > Ascomycota > Dipodascomycetes > Dipodascales > Dipodascaceae > Geotrichum > Geotrichum fermentans. The sequence continues at coordinate 6,468 of JAJMAG010000025.1, read as the reverse complement.
GTGGGGACGACTTGGTAAGCTCATAGAACGCAAGAGATCGCGTAAAGTCGACAGATTGAGGCGAGGAAGCAATAGACTTGAGCATTTGCTGCAGGACAAGGATGTTGTTGTTCATTTTCTTGACGCCGAAATCGTTAATGTACAAAAGTCCGTCGGCGCTTGTGATCAGGAGCTCGTCGACAAACTTGGCAAGACCGGCGACAACCAGAGCCTTGTCGTCTGCGACCAAGGACTCGGTGTTGATGGCTTCACATCTTACAATCTCGTTATCGAGCTTGCCAATGTACTTATCCCTCTCTTCAGTTTCGCCCGTGAGGTAGTACCCGCCTTCTTGCATCGTCTTGTCAATATAGTAGATAGTTCTGCACCGTAGATCTGCTTTCAGGGTAAGCACGCAAGTCTCGCTAAGCAGATCGATGGCGTCAATTTCCTTGTCAAACTCTGCAATCGAATCCCCCGCTAATGTTATCGCAACGTTGTCCAAATTATTCTCATCTTGGTTCTTGCCATCCGAATCTAAACTTTTAAACTCCTCCATGAGCAACCATTTCTTTCTCAGTTTTGTCGTAATGTTGTTTCCACCGGGGAGGTCATCAGTTTTATCTGCTTCTCCTACCCTTTTCATATGCCTCAACTTGACACTAAACCATCTCAACGAAGTTGCCAACGCCGCAATTCCTTGATACATTGAGAAACTCAGCAAGTCACTCTCAGTAATTGGGGTTGTGTGTTTGGCCTTCTGCGCCGCCCTTTTGCTGTGATAGAATTCGAATTCTTGCTTGAACGGTGGCTCAGTCGAAGAGCCACTGTAGTCCTCGTCGTATTCATAGGGGCTAGTGGAATTCAATAATGCACGGCTGCTTTCATTCGAGACCCAGACTGCGGCCAATTTGCGTTTTGTAGTCAGCTTACTAGGTCCATTGGTATTCGAACCCACACTTCTTTCATCGGTACTTTCCTGGTAAGTAACCTTACTGTCATAGTGTTCCTTCACCAAGTTGATAAACCGGCGTATCAAGCTGAGAATGAGCTGAACGTAGTGCTGTCTATACAAGTGTGTCATGCTAAGCAGGAGGCAGGTTCGCTGGATCATCTCTGTAAATGAGATTGTAGCTTGGAGTATTGGCAGTTTCGATACGTTGTGCCACTTTGTAGAGTATTCAAATATGTCGGCAGACCCGTGACTCGACCCATTCATTAGCATCTCGTAAATGTTTGTCAAGGTTTGGTCAAGTTGAGGAATGCAAACAGTTACCAAAAAGACCTCAATCATGTCTTCGCTAGGTTTGGGGACCTTGGGTGGAAATATAGTAGCAGCTTTCTGTAGGAACTGAACAGTAGGCTCAAGCATTGCGCGAATGTTGAAGAAATTCGGGGTGACAAGCAATGGGTGAGTGAAAGTGGACTCGATCGGCAAGTATGGGTTGAAGACATGCTCAAAATCATTGTTAGTGCCCGCCGAGGACACAAGACCAGGGACAGATTTTTCAAATGCTTGCTTAAGAATTTCGTGCTGCTCCTTGAGTTCTTCCTGGGAAATATCAATGCTTGTAAACTTGAAAAGGGACTTCTTCTTGTCTCTAGGCCGTTTCTCCAATATCCCTGCCCCCTTGTTGAGAGATAACTTGGCAACCTGTTGGTTTATGTTTGAAGTCGCAGCCAGATTTTTGTCCGCCACGTAACTATGCAGAAGAGACTTTACCTCGTTTTCAACAGCAGCATAGGCACCGGCAAAATCATATGGCGGTATGCCAGCTTTATCTTGCTTACCGTGTCTTGCATAAATGGCTTGCGCGATTTCGTAAACTACTCTATGCGCCTGTAACACTGCAATAAACTTGCTGTAGAGAGTCCATGTCAGGTCTTTCAGAGCTGCCAGTCTATTATCACCCGCGCCAAGGCCAATTTCAAAGACCGCGTATGGTGACTTGGATGTTGTGATATTCAGCGCCTTTGGGAATCGCTGGCTTACCTCAGTAATAGTCTTGTCCACGATTTTGTGTAATTCCACTGTCAGGTCTTGTGTCAGGATATCAAAGGCGTTAGGCAAGCGATTCAAGTTACCAAGAGTTTCCATAAGCAAACGGATGTAGTAAAATGACTTTACTTCAGCGTTCTCGTCCTGCTCTTCCACGAAATCGTCACCAACGGTAGCCAGAAATGCATCCAATTGCGAGGTTTCTCCAAATGAAGAAGACTTTTCGTTTAAATCAAATTTGATTTTGTCTTCCAATATCTGTTCCACGTTGCCCGATTCTTCTCCGGCTTGTCTATAAGCATGCCACCGGCTATCGCAGTATGGGCTCTTGAGATAAATGTGATTGTTCAGCTCTTTCATCAAAATACTAAAAAGAGATGTTTCTTGTTGTGCCAAATAACTCTTTATGGGCTGCAAAGTAGCGAGACTCTGAAGGTTCTCCTTCTCCGCAGTTTGCAGAGCGGCCGAAAGGGTGCCATGGGCCGACATGAAATACTTTTGAGAAATTTGCTGCTCGAGCTTGTCCGGAACCGCCTTCAGCATCTCAATGTCATCTAGGATTTGAATCATCTGGCTATACTCATTGCTGCTTGACCGTAGCTCTTTCAGCACTGGGCGACGGGTTGCCAACTCACTCTGTGCCTTTATCAAGAGCTCTTTCACTGCGTTGACATTGTTTTGAGAGCTCGAAACGTTTTGAACAACACTTCTATAAGAGCCAATCGAAGTGTTGAATCCCTGATAGTTATCTATACAATGTTAGTTCCCGTTCTTCCACACTTATTCTAGCTCGTACCATTCACAATCAATTTCAGCATTTCCTGAAGCTCGCTTTTGAGTCCCTCAAACCGCGAGTAGTACTTGGCTTTCCCAATAGAACTGTTGTCCATCAATGATAGTGCTACTTCGAGTGTGTTCGCATCGTCGGCAACAAGCTCTTTCCATTCGATAGAAACGTTCGCAATGATGTCGTCTAGGGCTCGCGCGCTTTCGTCAGCCCCCTTGTTACTGTCAGGAGACACAGTCTGGTAAGTAGACAGCCGTCGTGAAATGTTCGCATTGGGCACGCCTAATCCATTCATGATTCGAGTTTACCAATTCCTTTCGCGTAAGTCCACCGCCTTCCGGATCTTGGGTTGAGTTGAGTTCGTTTAGAAATATGGTGAACACGTAAATACCGTTTCTTATTAGGCCGGCTTATTCAATTGATTATACATCCGCTATTAATTACGTAATCATAAAATTCAGGTTCAAGTTATTTTCGATATCGATATAAAAACTCAATTGTCAGTATGGGTATAAGACCGCGCGAGCTCTAGTTCCGCCATCGCTTCGCCATCACCTCCAGCTGCTCTTTCAACATCCAGTGCAACCTGCTGGTTAATTCTTGATTTTGCTCGTAGCTGAGCTCCGTATTTATCGAAAATGAATGGAAGGGGCATCATTAGCAATGCAATGAATCCAAATAGGGAAGATGCCCAACCAATTCCCAGGTTATGGTACGTTTGAATTGTGAAAAGCGGAAAGACTCCGGCCATTGCATATCTTAGGAGATTGTTTGCACTAATGACAGATGCCAGGATAAGGGGTGAGTATGAGAAAGAAAAGTAGAGCAAGATAGACATGAAAATAGTCAAAACGCTGAAACCGAATGGAACGCCAGCAAGAAGGGGAACTATCCAGTGTATACTTTCTCTGGCAGTCCATCCTTGCCAGAACAAGGCTATTGGAAACAAAACAGCACCATATTTGCTGGTTAAGAGCAACGCTTCAGGCTTGGGAGGAACGATTTTGCCATTTTCGTTGCGGTTACCATGAGTGCCATCTGCCTGTTTGGGGAAGTAGATGGTTCGGTCAACATAAAAAATAAAGAGAGCAGCAGCTAAAAGACCGACACCAATTCCTAGAAATGGGAGACCGCTGGTGCCCAGGGACATGCCATAGACGCCTCTAAATATGAGGGGGTATGCTTCGAAAAAGGCAAAGAGAATGGAAAACACAAATGCGGTATAGATGGATAGTAAGAGGGCAGTTGGTTCTGTAACCAGGATAATCATTGGTCGCAAAACGGTCATTTTAATAGACGCCTTAATGAAGTCGAGTGTCCCAACCTTGCTCTTTGCGAAGACCACGCCTCTCTTTTTAGCTCTATTCTTTAAGATAGCAGGCTTGAAAGTTTCAGGCATGAAAAGGGTGAACGGGACTGTTCCTCCCATGAGAATTAAATGCAACCACATTGTCCACTGCCAGCCTCTCACTTCTTCCACAAAGCCTCCAATGATGGGGCCGACGATGGTGCCCACAAATGGGGTAACGGAAAAAGCGCACATTGCAAAGCAGATCAAGTCGAGCGACCAAATATCGGACACCGTGCCTCCTGCAACTGCCATGGCGGGAGACGCAAAAAAGCCAGCAAAGAATCGAGTTACGGCCACTTCTCTGAAACGTTTGGACAGTCCTACTCCCATGATGAACAGCATTGATAACGGAGTGGACACAATATACACTGGTTTTCTGCCAAAATTCTCAGAGAGCGGTGCGCCAAGTAGGGGCCCTAAAGAAAGGCCTAACAAGTAGAATGTTAAACCGGATATTCCTAGAGTCTCCGAGACGTCCAAGTCCTTCATTAGTTTCGTAAGACCTGTTGTATAAACACTGCTGCCAAATGTGACAATAAGACATAATAAGCCTGCAGAGAGCGTTGTGAAACATTTTAGCCATAGAGGCCAATTTTTTGGATCATCAGGATCATCGGGGCCATCCCAGTCCAGACTAGCAGGATCCACAGGGTCTTGTGAGTTTTCATCAAGCTTGGACTTTTCAGTGTCGTTGTTGTTGTTGATTACTTTTGCGGAGATGGGAGGAGAGAAACTGCGGGGTTGTTCGTCATCGCCCTCTACTGAAATGCCGTCGACTGAGCCTTCGTTTTGCTGCCGATACTCGTCGTACTCTGTTTTGGGACTGCGGGGAACTTCTGCAGTCATGATGCTGGATTAGTGGAGTAAGAATGAATAATCGAGAGGTATAGCAAACTGCAGAGAGAGAAGTAATTGATGTGTATTGTCTAATGATATGCGGTGAGTGGGAGATGAATTCAGGCCATTGACTGGAACTCACTTGCTATTTATACATGTGAACTACACTGCACCCCCCATTGAGAGAGAAGCGCAGAGAGTTACGTACTTGCAGTTGGATCTTCCCAAGACTTTGATCTACGCCCATCGCCCGTTCGAGCAGTGCCTTAATTCACTCAGTATGGCCACCCGCGCGCGCGGTGTGCCATTTTTTTGTTCTCACCTCCATGCATGTCGGCATTCGAAGTTTAGATATTCCGACACACAAGGTTCAGCCGTATTAGAAATCCACTTTTCAATGTACGCCATGCCCCCCAAGGACCTGTGCCCTGTTGAGTTTCCACTGTTATTTCCAATATTTGTCGGTCGCAGTTTCCTTGATTTCAAATTGTTGATGAAGAGCCCGTCTCCTCCATCGAATGAGACCATGGCCACAGAGCTCCGGGGTGTGCGCACATAGTGGGTGTAGCAGTGGTAGGGCCATGACATTGGCGCTGTCGTTTTAACTCCGACCGAGGTTCGCGCACAGATTCGCCATATTCGGTGGTTACAAACCCCGAGGGGTATTGGTCAGCGAGCGTCCGCATACATTCATGTACGCTGTAACGGACAAACACAATATTCTTTCCTCCCACACGTACTATGCACGCCAGCGAGGACCGTCTTGATCAGCACATAGAACATATATCTCGCACTTGGCTATATTCTTCCGTGTGTCTGTTACTAGTCTCAGACCATCAATTCTTGTCCGGCTGGAATAGTTCCACCCGACCGGTTCACGGCCACTCCTTCCTCCGGGGGTCCCTCTGAAGGACCCTGTTTACATAAGCCATTGCCCATTTATAAGTCATCAGGAGCGGCTTTTAGAAACCATTAGCTACTTCATACTATGGTACACAAACTCAAATCTTCTATATTAGTTAACTCGAGTCCGCCCTTAAATCCAAGTCATGAATAATGACATCAATATTTCGGCGAATTTATTTTGAAAAGAGCAGAAAAAAAAAATAAAAAAAAACGCTATGTGGGTTTCACACATGCTGCGGTTACTACTAGTACTGATATCAATTTTAGATGATTCGTCAATCAAGCACAAACAGCCAACCACAGCGTCTTGTCGGTGACTGAAGAATACGCAAAACATACAAAACGTTCAGTAAAACTATTGATAGTCGCGACATCGATATGGTTCTCTGCGCGCAATTTGGTGGTGTGGTGGGGGTTGATAAGCAGAAACGTGTGTGGGGAAAGCGAAAGGAGATACATGATGGCGGTGCAAGACACGGCGCCGAGCTCACCGCACGACCGGGGAGTCGTCCATCCCCTTGTGCACACCAAGACGTCGTCGCATACATGGCGGTTGCTCAACTGAGTTCAGTAATCACTTTGGCAGGCAATTGCTCAACACTCAACTGT